>DWPA01000457.1:0-25023 GCA_018251375.1 Calpodes ethlius
GTTGTTCGTTTTAAATTTGGGGATCATCTATTTAACTTTCAAAGGATTTGCAATCGTAATGCTTACTTACTCAGAGTACAAAATTATCGTCGTCGTTCAAGCAAAGCTAGGTACTAAATCTTTACACATTATTACAGCAATTTGGCCCGTCTCATGTAGAGGAGCCGGTGACGGTTCAGTTTTGCCGCTGCCACCGTCAGCAACTTTCCTGCAAAATGATAAAGCGGCAAAAGTCGTTCTGTTAGGAACCGTGCATTTTAGCAAACAATCAGTGGAAGACGTCTCCGAGGTAAAACTGTATGAAAGGATTATTTTATAATATCAGGTACGACTTGGTAACTCGATAATTATTGTCGAGAAATGATAAATACGTTGTGTGTACAGGTAGTGAAGGTTTTAAAACCAAATGCCATTCTAGTTGAACTTTGTCGTCAAAGGGTGTCACTTTTGGAGCTAGACGACAAAAAGTTTTTAGAAGATGCTAAAAACTTTGATGCTCATAAACTAAAGTAAGTGAACGACGAAACTATTTATTTAGTACCTACATCTTCTCATATTGTGATACGGTCCCAAGTAAGTTCTCTAATTTCTCTGTAGATATAACATTAGATGATAGAATTAAATAAAAGATAACACTTACATAAGTTCCCATTTTTAGAAAAGCAGTCAAAGGCCAAAATTTTGTATCTGGAATGTTGCACGCCATGCTTTTAAAAACATATGCAGATATTGCAAAAGAATTAGGAGTTGCGCCGGGAGGAGAATTTAGACGAGCATATCATGAGGTTACGTTTGCTTACTAACTATAAGTTATCATAAATTGTTTGTACTTGAAGTATGTTACCCTTCAACTGATCTGAATACTTATGTAAATGTCTTAGATTTAGAACTAACCTATAAATTTACTTCTTACTCTAAACAGATGAAAAAAATACCAGGATGCAAATTATATCTTGGAGATAGACCCATACAGATAACGATAGCCAGAGCGTTTCAATCCTTAAGTGTACTAGAGCTTGGTCAAGTTCTTTACCACCTTACAACTTCTAACCCGAAGCCTTTAGAGTTTGTATACATTGTACCTTCTTAGTTTATATTGTATCTTATCTAATCTAACTACTTACAAGTTTCTTTAATGGGTGTATGCAAGATTTAGGGTCTCAAATATCCTTCAGTCAAAGCAAACCTATACTGCATGTGGTACATGCGTTAGATTAAGAGACGAGGTTAAGATTCAGGTCTGTTAGAAGCCACTGAGCTTTGCGCCACGTAGTTTAATGTTAATGTTTTTCGTGCCTAGGGATGCCTTATCAGCAGAATGTGGGAGGTAACTAAGCACTATTGCTTAACTTAATTATTGTACTAAGCACTAAGCTTCTATAAGCTTACTTGTATTTGGCTGAGGGTATTTACGCCAACACGTTCTAAAAAAAAAAAAACAATAATACGATTGATTGTCAATGAAAAACAATTGAATATCGATAGTTTCATAATATTTACGGCTTTCCGTACTCTCTATTGAAAAGCATCAGTTATAACTTGATTTGATATTAATGTCTGGTTAGTTACAATGTTCCTAGAAGCAATTTTTTTTTACGTATTTCCGTTCCATTTTCGGCGAAAGTTAATAAACGAGACCACTGTCTCCTCTTCGCTAGACGACGAAAAGAGTGGATACAGTGCGACATTTGTTGATGCGATATGAAGTAATATTTCTTTAAATACTTATTACTTACCATGAGGATAAGCATTGATATTTTTAATATGTAATTTGCAGCAAGGTTCAATTAGAAAAATATAAAGATAAAGATTACGTTCAGGCCCAGTTTGATTCAATAACAAAAGAGGTTCCAGCTTTCAAAAAGATATTCCACGTGTTTGTTGACGAACGTGATAGATGTCTCGCATTTTCTTTGCAAGAATGTGTTCGTGCTGGTAAGGTTTGATTTTAAATGTTTGATTCAATAATAAAAATAAATCTTATATGGTATTTTTGCGTATACATCCGTCTAAGAACCTATATTGATTTTGTTGAAAATAATAAGTACAAGTCCAGTGTTGTTTGCTCAACTGAGCGAATTATCTACTCAAATATGAAAATATCAACGCCCTGTAGCTAGCCAAAGTTTATGCTTTTACGGCCCATTTAAATTAGATCAGTTCGTCCCTATTTCACTGGAGACGTTTTCTTATTTTATTTAGTAGTTACGTAATGTATAAAAATGTAATCGCCCACTCATATGTTTATGATTTTGTCAGGTTAGTACCTACCCTCATATTTTGAAATTTTACGTTTTTGAGGTTTTAATCGTTTTATTTAAAGTAATTAATATCTTATATATTAGTTGAAGATCCTCGAGTTCTGGCTGTGGTCGGAATGGGTCACGTAGACGGTATAATCAAATACTACGGTAAAATGAAACAAGAAGATATCGTGCCACTGCTTTAGTGAGTTAAATTAAATAATCAAACATTAATATTTATCATTGTAGTACATACATAAATGTCAGTATTTTTGCAATTTGTTATAATTATTGAGTCGTGTAATACCCATTATTAGAAGTAAATATATAGCTACTATATAAATAATTATCTTATAGTTGACAGCAATATGGCGAGCTTACTTAATGTTTATTACTTAGATATATTGTATTAATTTGTACTAGGTATTATAATTATATTCTCTAGTAGTTAGCTAGGCAGGTAGGTATGTAGATACTTAGTATGTATGTTATGTTATTATCTATATGACGTTTTACCTTCATGTAGAGCATTTATTTTATAACGATGTGCAGAGAACATCATAAAGTCAACGTAATAAGACGACCAATCAGTAGTAAGCGATTGGTTACTCGCACTAACACTTTAGACTAATTTCTAGTGCTTTTGTTATTTTGTTACTGAGACTATTTGGAATGTCGTACCTACCTAATACTTAGTTTAAGTAATGTGTACGAAAAATAGATCGATCTGCTGTAAACAATTCAACGGACTAAACACATTTAGTTCTAGATAGAGATTAAGTATGTTTACCTACCTGCTATTTTCTATTTTTCAGCAAATAAATTTCATACGGAACACGAATTAGTGAATGAAGCTGTGAGGTGAGATCATGATTAAAGTGGAAACGGAAATAATGAAAAATATTATGGTTTCCTTATAGATGTGGTTTAATTGCATTATTATGTTTTTTTTTTCAGTGTTCCAGCTCAGCCTTTCTACCTGGTAGTAATAAGAAAAGGACTAAAGTTTACATTTTACTTTCTTATTTTTTCCTTCTTTTACAACATGATATTTGGACGGTAATAATAACACTATTATTTATAAATAAACTTTGTGGATATAAAAATAAAGTTTTGATTTCAATCTTTCGATTAAAACTTAGTGTGGAAGGTAGGTACCTATAGATAACTACATGTTGACACTTAACAAAGATTAAGTATTATGATTTTAAAGTATGCTTCAAATAACGTATTGAAGTAATCAATTCATGTTAAATATTATTGGCGCTTCTATCAAAACAAATAATAAGTATGTGTTGCCCTGTTTATATTTATCGTAGAAAAATATCGATTTCCATTGAAATAAAAAAAACACTAGACGTGTGCGTAGTCTATTATATGACAAGCCTGTCCAGTTTACTAGGAATAATATCAATATCTTACTTAATCTTATATGCAGTGATTCTGGGGGAATCCTTTTGATAAAATATGGTTTGAAGGGAAATATTCTTTTTTAATGCATTATTATTAGTTAATGCATGACTTCAAAGATGGTTAGCCCACTGACTTAGTAATATTAATGATAAGGATACTTGGAAATGGTTAATAAATTTCAAAGTCGTTTTAACAATCTGTTCAGCTGAAGTTAGTAACGTAAGATAGTTTATTAATTAGTGTAGGCTTCGTTATTGAAAGACGTGTCTTCAGGCTTTCTTTCGGATGTTTTCTCTTTAATAAATAAGGTATGTTACGTCTGGTCCCATGGTTTACCGTTGAGATCAACCTTAATATCTTTTTAGATTTTAGATCCGTAACTTGTTCAGACAAGAATTGGTATTTGCCTGCCTCCATGCTCGCCCGCCCAATGGCCTTCCGCTTCAGCGGAAGCTCTTAGAGTCAGGCGAGTCCCCCAATCATTTGACAGGCTCCAATAGGATCGCCCGCTTAACATCATGGTCCGCCCCTTCACCAGGAGAATTGTTGTCCAAGTCCGGGTAAAAGGAATATCCCCGAGACCCGAAAACCCTACGTGAAATCCCGCAGAAGAGACGGGTAGCGCTGGCGCTGCTGCTGCAGTCCTTACTCGGTCCATCAAATGCTTTGATGGGTGTGTTTTTGAATATGTATGTTAGATATGGAGCTGCAACATTAAATTGTATCAACCGATATCAACAGGTTGATTATAACTGACATAACATGCAGGTTACTCTACTTAATTAAATGTGATTGCGTTGCCAAATTTCAGTCTTCGAACATTGGATTCCTCGATTCTTAGCTCTTTAAATCTAATCTAGGTGATAATAAAGGATATGAACACTAAAGTGAAAACCAATAAATGCGTCAATACGTAATATTTCTACATAATCTGTGGTTATTATGAAATTTGACATTGGCATAGAAAGATGTCGGTGACATTGACATTTTATGTTTGTTGTTTGATTTGATTTATTTTACTTTGAAGTATCAAAGTAAAATAACTTATTGAAAATTTTAGTTTATAGGAGATTAATTACTAGAATTATCTTTTACTAATTTAATTACTATAATTGTTTTTTACGTATTTAATTTTAAAATTTTAATACCCTGGGTATTTGGAAAGTTATTAGTTTCTTTAAGTCTTGATTTATTAAATTTTAGTCGTGATTAGTTTGAATATTGATATTACTTATACATAAAATAAGTGTGAGCCGTGGTTTCATGTGGTGTTATTCATTACTTAGTATTTTCTTACTATAAAACACGTGAGAAAAAAGCTACATTATAGGTATGTTACTTAAATTTGTAATCGTTGTTTCACTGCTCTTCGGAAACATTATAACTGAAGAAAGTAGATGTGGCTGCAACGTCGGTCGAGATCAGCTGGATAAGTATAGAAAAAAAAGTTTCTTTACCAGTTTACCGACAAAAAGTAATCAATGCCATGCAATAAACAAATATGATACTTTTAACATTACAAATGAAATGGTTCTAATACCCAGCAGGCCCTATCAATTTGGAACAAATGATTTAATTATTGAAAATGATAAAGAAGGTCCGAAAAGAATAGTTACTTTAGAAAAGTTTTATTTAGATAAGTATGAAGTTTCAAACAGGGATTTTCTTAATTTTGTAATGGTTACTAATTATAAGACTGAAGCAGAAACTTTTGGAGATAGTTTTGTATTCACACTATTCCTAAATAGTACATTTAAAGATCAACTTCATGATTATCGAGTTATGCAAGCACCTTGGTGGTATAAAGTGTTTGGTGCAAACTGGAACCATCCTTTTGGACCTGACTCTGACATAGCAGGTAAAACAATAATATTAAATTATTATTATATTATTCTAAGCAAAATAAAACAATAGTATCAATTTGGTGACTGACTGTTCGCTGTAAAAATTGTTTATAAGTATAACTTGTTAATTTGTGGTGTACTGTCAAACAATTTGGATGAATATAACTTTGTTGATGCAATGAATGATCAATTAATTTTTAAAACAAAATAATGTATTTAATGTAGATGTTCTGGATCATCCAGTGGCCCATGTGTCTTGGAATGATGCTAGAGCTTACTGTCAATGGAGGGGTGCTAGATTGCCCAGTGAAGCAGAATGGGAGGCAGCTTGTCGCGGCGGCCATTACGACACTAAATATCCATGGGGTGACAAGTTATTTCCAAATCACACACACATGTGAGTTGAATAAGTCCGAAACACTAAATTATAGGAGGATAATAATATTTTCATTCATAAAATACATTTTGTCATGATATTAAACAAGTGAAAATTATTATTAGTATTGTAGATTTACTTTTTATAAAATTCTTTCTGCAAATTCTGCAACATCACATATTTTTTTTACTAGTCAAAATGGAGCCATGTCCATCTATCTGGTGATCTGTCTGTGTACCTGTAAAGGGGTCTCCAATATATGAAAACCCTTTGTAATTCATATGTGAAATATTACTGTCACATCCATCTTCCAGGTAAATGGTTGGTATTAGACATTTGGAATTTACAGAAGTTGACAATGACAAAATTGAAAATGACATACTTTCACAGCTCCTTAGGGTTTTCAAGTTATTGGGGAATGTTTTCTGTATTCACAGGGCAAATATTTGGCAAGGTACCTTCCCAAATCATAATTCAGCAAAGGATGGTTTTATCGGCACTAACCCAGTTCATATGTTTCCACAAAATGATTTTGGTTTACATAATATGGCTGGTAATGTTTGGGAGTGGACAGAAGATGCATGGTCAGATCAAAAAGTAAGTTGGTATGACTCAGTATTAATGTAGATATGTTAATGAAACATTGAGTAGACATAAAATTATAAAGCCTTAATAAAAAAAAAACAAACCTGAAAGCACAATTTAGATTTCATTCTTGACAAAAAATAATTTGGGTTGACATTTTATTTTCACATAATAAAAGATCTCCATCAGATATTATTTTGTTAATAAATTTATTATGGATTGAGTTGGTTGTAGATAGATTTGAGATTGTCTGTTATGAGGATTACAAGCAAATGGTTTAGTAGTCGAATTGATGTAGCTTTTATTAGCACAGGTTAAGAAATATAGGCACACGAAATTGAGAAAATACTCTATCTCTTTCCAGCCAAAGGAGAAAGTAAAGAAAGGAGGTTCATATTTATGCCACCGATCCTACTGTTATCGGTACAGATGCTCAGCTCGCTCACATAACACTGATGACAGTTCTGCTGGGAATTTAGGGTTTCGCTGTGCTAGATCTGCGTAATTAACTTTATATATGTTTCGTAAACATTGTACAATAATTACTTGGATCTGTTGTACAAATACTGCTATTTCATTAAGTAGTAATAAGTACAAACTGTCCTGATTATTCAACATTCTTAATTGTATCTTGGGTTGTGATGGTTATTATATAACCACATTGAATTTATTGATTTTCCTCAGTGAGTTTCATCTTTATGTACTTAATAATAAAACTTGCGAATTATGAATACTTATGTCTTATGCTCTTAAGATCTTTGTAGATGTTAGCTTTCTGTTTAAATTTAAGTATGTTTTTTTTGTTAAACTCAAAACAATTATTTAAGGTTATGGAAAAGATGAATTTTCATAACATTAATGAAAATTTGTATACTCTCAAATACATAGGAGATCTATGAATAAAATGACCTTGTAAAGTTTAAATGTTGAAAATATGCTTGAATTGTAAAACAAGTACAAATTATTTAAAGTTATATAACAGATCACCCAATGAGGCTCTAAATATTAACTTGTTAAACAGTTTGCTTACTTCGCACATTATTAACGGATTTTATAAATAATTGTATGTAAAATGCTTTATCGAGTCGTTAAATTGTAAGGCAAAATCTACTAGATATGACTCAATATTCCTATGTGTATTGCGACTGATCTGCGTAACATTCTTTATACAATGATATAAGTTTCTAAAACTTTGCATTTATGTAGTGATAAACTTTGTTATGTGTACTGTACTTTGAAGCCAAATGTATTGATGTTTTATGTCAATTGTCTTCCAATTTTTATAGCATACGTAGAATAAATGTTTGCCAAGTAATATGTAAGTTTTATTAAGACACATTTTACTGTATTTTGTATACTTTAGGACTATTACTCATTGCAATCAATCATGATCATAGGAATATGTATCGATGAGGTAAGGTTAGGTAAGATAGGACTTTTATATATCAAACAAAAATATAAAGTAATTATAGTTTATTTGCATTTTTGTATAAAAATTGCAATAATACAATAACTGATTTCAATACCATCACTAATGAAACAAAATTTTATTTACAAAATGGCGAGCTTTAGCTTAAACCTCAATCACGAGGTGAAAGCAGATTTTTTTCGGAGTACAAAAAGCACCTCTTGATATTGGTAAGTACAAAACAAAACGGAAGACTAAACAAAGGAAGAACTTCAATGGTTATTGCTACAAAACCCGTTATTTTCAATCTAAAAGCGATTCTGTTACATATTGTGAATCGGTACAATAGCGAGCACCGTTCCCAACACGTAACAAATATTACAATAAAGCTCTGAACTGTCTCAATGTGCAAACGTCTTAAAGAATTATCAATCGAACAATATATACCTGGAAATATATTAAGTCTTTTCAGTTTAATTTTGTACTAGTAAGTGCTAGATTAGACCAGTCATGTTTGCTACCTGTCAAGACAGTTCCTTTTGATACATTTGGTAATTAAATAAAACATAACTTAAAATAAATAACCAACACAACCATCTAAGTGTCATAAAATATAATTACCTAACTGCATTGCACCAGCACTGTTGCATTCCATGTGAAATATTGTACACCGCAAGGATACCGTGACAATAACACTAGTTTAATAAAAAAACATAAAAATTGAATGTAAATTACACAAATTCATCATAAATCATACAAAATTTTGATCATTTTCTTGTTTATTAACTTTCTTTGTCAACTTATTAGTTCATAGTTTTGATGAAAAAAACATTATTAATCAAAAAAAGGTACATAATTATTGACGTAAAACCGCGCATTTAAATAAAAACAAATAATAATTAAAACAATCTGTGTACAAGTGCTTTGTGATTATTGTTCATCAAAATTTGATCTTTACAATTATATTGCAAACGGTCCCATTCGCATTCCGCGAAACTAATCCAACAAATACATTATTATAATATTGGTAATTCAAAGAAATGTCAGTATTCAAAAATTAAATTTAAAATTATTATTTTTAACTTACACACTTAAAATTTGATAATTTAAAACGTAAATTGACGATTTATACAAATAACTTGCAAAAGCGGTAAGGTGCTCGTTCCTGTGTAAAATCATCGAAAAAAGCACCATTCGATATAGAGAAAACGTATTGTATATTTCACGACTGCATTCATCGGCCGGTCACTAAAACTATAAGCAGCATACTTAGAAGTAATAAAAGTACAAAACGCTATGCGATCACAAAATCTAGCTAAATTGTATCAATAAAATAAAAATGTACACCATTGATACCGCCTAACCATATATACACTAGATAAAATCACATTTAACTCTAATGCTAGCTCCCGACTCTCGCTGTGTATGCGGGCGCAAACAAGATTTCATTGATCCAGTTTTCTCATCCCGCCTCGCGACCGACACGTTCGTCGTAAGACGATGTTTTGTGCAATGAAAGAGAGGTATAAATTTTTGGTAAAGATTTTAATACCACGGATTGATTTTAGCAGCAGTTTAATAGTTTATAATCAGCAATGTAAGCCGGCTGCGATAAAAGTCAAACTGGGCGTAAAGCGGGGATAATATTATATTTGTCGTGCTCTAACTTACGCCGCACGATGCACGATTATACCCTATTTTGCTGAATATTTATTTCTAATTTACTAGTGAAATTCATCATGGATTTAGTAAAAAACATACCAAAAATGCAACATCAGCTCCATTAGGAGTACGAGAATACGTTGACCGCCTGTAACAACTCCGGCTCCTATCTTCAAGGGGAGCGGTTGTTCGGAGTCTACCGAGAGTCTAGAGCCAGTATAACATGTGTTCAAGCTTTCACTCAGAACGTCAAAAACACGAGATGTGTGCGTTATAACACCAAAAGCCCGAGGCAACAACATGAAAAATGCATGATGTTTGAAGAACAGTAACATACTAGGCTATAATTTATATCGAGTTACTTATTGTTTTATACTGACTTTAGGGTCCAATTGCAAACCCATATGTTTTGTAACTACGTGTTTTAGATGTTCTGCGCGAGCTAGAAGTCAACCTACACCTTCTAATGTAGGATAACATTTTAGGAAACATTTCAACCTTCCGATGTTATCTCGATCCAATAATTATTTCAAGAAAAGGTCGAACGTAACCCAAATGGTCTCGTAGATCGAAAGGTGTAGGTAGTGTCTTACAACTAAACCGCCGCGGAGGGTCGAATCACAGAGTACTTCGGAATGCGGGCGCCGGGCTGTCAGTTGCCGGCCGGCAGCACGGTGCGCGCGCGCAGCACGCTGTGGCCGTTGCTGTAGCCGTTCCTTAGGGCGCCGTTCTTGTACGGCGTTGAGTCTTCTAGCTGCGTCGTCACCGGCGGGGGTGACGCGGCACGCACCTGCAAGTAGAGTTACTGTTATGTCCCTGACACAACTACTTAAGGCTTTAATTAGCGCGCTAATTAATAGGGTTTTTTTTTGTACAGAACTCCATTAATGTAGACAAGCTTTATTTAACATATGGACTAATGCGAATTTGACAGTTATAAATAAAATGTTGTGTTGTTGTACAAGTAGACGACAGAAGAAGCGCATAGCTCGACTGGGCCTATTAGGACTTTTATGGCTTGAAGCCAACGCAAATTTAACAACCATTTCTATAAAATCTTTAATACTTCTATAATAAATTCGTAAATTCAACATATTGTTTTTTGCGTTGATTGAGTAAGTAATGAATGTAAAACCATTCCAATTTTTCGGGTGTCGTGTCCGACCAAAGGTCCCGCCATTTTGTCGGAACTTCAGTAGAGAAAGGTGTCTGGTTCACAGTAGAATAGTGTTTTTTATTGAGTATATATTATATGTACAACTACATTATTTTAATGTTCGATTTCTGGGAGTATTTAAATAGAAGACAATCATTCTCTAAGTTTATTCATAATATTAACTTTAATCTGATACAAATATACATATATTAATTCTACTGATAATATACCTATAATCTAAATATTTTTCATAAATCACTGCGACGATAACACATCCATTTAATCGTAACATTGTCATAACATGAGTAATCTTAACAACAACATGATATTGAATTCTAATCATTATATAATTATTGAAAGTAATGTTTTCGATTGCAATTGATAATCGGATATGTGAGTCATGTACTGGAATTTCAAATGGATAAAAATTATATTTCCATTTACTTCATAGTATTAAAAATATGGCATGAAAATGCTATAGACCAAGGACAACATTTAGGAGACCTTATGCTTTTATTAGGCGATTGAAGTACCGGGCGTGAACTGACCATCTAAGCTAATCGTATTACGGAGGACAGATCGAATGTCTCATTTGTTTACGTATGTTGTAATCACGACCTTCAGCTCGACGAAATTGCGGCATGGCAGAGGTAGTAGTTTTAGAACATGCCAAATTTTATGCTTAAATTTAATGTTATGCATTGGTTGTGTAATAACTATGTACACGAGCATATTATTTAAAAACCGACCAGATGTGTGACAGGCCACGCGCAATGTAGGGTTCCGTAGTCAATAAAATATAATACATATAACAATAGAATGCTCAGACTGAGGTTGCATAATTTGCTTGTCGTAAAAATCTATTCTCAAATGTTTGAACTATAGCTTAGATATGTTATAACGTAGTGCCATTTTTGCCCTCACAAACGTTGCACAACTCATCCATTGACCTTTTGGATGATTATAATTATAATAGATTGCCATTTCACCTTGAAAAACCCGGAGTATGTATATGCGTAGATTTGATTAGCATTCATCTAAAAGTTATGTTCGCGTTAAATGATTTATTTGTGAAATATATGTATGAGTAATCAGGAATGCGTCGCTTATTGACTTGAAGATAGATTTCTATCAAGGTATCTTCAAGACGACTTTTGGCCTCAATAAATGTAGAAGAGAATGTTAACAAAGTAAATTTCATGGTCATCTATTGACCTTGCAAAAATATTTTACGTATACTATTATAAATTATATGGATATTTGGAAAGCATCTTGAAACAATCAGCATCTATTTTTTAAGATGAAATAATACGATTATGTTATGATTATGTTCAAGGAGTTCTAAATGTGATATTATATAGTTTCGGCATATTAATGTTTAATATTCCTGATGATAATTAATGTTTCAAAAATTTTAATAAAATTATACATTAAAGAAAATCAACTCAATGTAACTTCTAAATATATTAAATTAACTCATTTATTACCTTTTTATTTTTATTCTGATTGGTAGTTATTTTCGACGGAATATTTACATAAATGTGGGAAGATTTGTCGATCTTTTCATTGAAAATTTATAGACACATATTTTATTACTATTGCATGTATAGATATCTGATATGCCGACTGTAATACACTGCGTATCTTGGCTGCCACTCAGATTAATATATAGGGAGCCAAAGATAAAAAAAAAATGTTAATTTCCTGTCGACTTTCACACGTTCACGCGAAACATCTATAAACGCTTTGAAATTCAGAGAATCAATTGCAGATCCTACGTCACTTCCATCGACCTTGTCAAATAATTAAAGGTGGCGATTCGAAAGATAAGAATTTTGTCTTTCTAGGTCAATCGGACGATTAGAGAAGTATGTTAATTGCTACTTTTTATTCCCATTCCGACATAGATACATAAACAGAAAGTAACGTTAAATCTTACCTTCTTGGGTTTGGAGTAGGACTGGTTGTAGAAATCTTTGAAGAGGAAGAAGAACATAACGGCGTGCATTCCGATCCACCACACGAAGGCCCGCGGGTAGTCGCACTCGATGAACAACAGTTGGAAAGCGTGCACCATGATACCGATAAATTGAACCTGGAAAGAGCAATGAATGACGTCAGCGTCAAAAAAATCTAATTCTTTCACCCAGTCATGTTTATAGATTGTGATCGAGTAAATGCCGTGAAGTTTTTAATTTCGTTGATGTTTTTATGTTATAGCTGCATTATTTTTTTTGCTTTTCTGGATAAATCATTGTCTTTCACATACAAAGTGTCAACTCAAACGAAGAGGAGGCGAAGATTCCATGAATGCAATTCATGGAATTTCGTTTTTTTTCGATGCAATGAAGTGAAGTTACAAATATATGAAATACTGTAAAACAACATTTTTACGTGTGAAAAAAAAACCAAAGTCACCATGCGCCACCAGCAAAACTATTTATCAGGAAACACTTGACCTAAATTGAAATGTAGGCCAGGCGATATAAATATTTTCGTTATTTATTAATTAATTGTTTATAACAGGTAATAAATAACGAAGGTATCTGTAATCTCCGATAAATGCGGCTACACCGCTGTTATCTTAAATTTAAAATTACGATTACTCATTGTACTTAGAATTCAGTGATGTAAATCTACATTCAATTAAAGGTAATCACTCTACAGATAGTATAAATATTATGATTAATTAACCAGAACCGATTGCAGGGGATTACATTCAATCACATAAATACATAATATGTACGACCCGGAAATTCAATCAAAACCAGTTTGTGATTGATTGAATTTTTCCGTTATCGACCCCGCGCGGAATTTTTAACCTTTAAAGATGTGTGTGTACGTTAGCAGTAATTTTCCCATCTAACTGTTTTAATGTTTAATGTGTTGTTGATCATCATTGGCCGACACGACACCGACAACACACCGGCACCGATACGTGACGCTTAAATTTATATTAATATACCAAAGAAAAACTTTTGTATGACTTAAAGAATCGTGCAGGCAGATAGGATTCTGAAATTCGTTGCTAGATAGGATGCTGAAGTGAGTGCTACAATTACTTTTATTCAATAAAATTGAACACTTTAGTGTCAATTTAAAGTAATCTTAGACAAATTCAGTTAGGGTCGAAATTCTACTGCACAACGAGTCTATACTCTATAGTTTCCTTAAAATTGCACTGCAAACTGTCGTTCACGATAACGACGCAATGTCGTTGCCGGCGTTGGCCTGTCATCGGCGGCAAGACTCTCACTAGTGATGTGATATGTTGTGTTATGTGTAGCTTAATTTTAATTACAAAACTGTCGTGTCGTTGAAGTAAGGGTAAACAAAGAATCCAGCTGTCGGTGTCGTGTCGTTGAGTTCTGTCGATGTTAGTGTGGTATCGGTGTCGTGTCGGCCAATAAAGAAACGTTCTATAGAACCTTGTTTTTATAATAATAAAGCCAACAATTAAAAGTACGTAATTAATGTACATTTCCTTACCGCCTAAATGTATACGTTGCTTATCTTTGAAAGTTAAATTTATCACCGCAAAATTGTTATCAGATTCTGTGTTAGATAGGAATATAAAAATAAAATATTTAATACATTTTATATCTGTATCCGGGTGTGTTACGTTAAAATTGCAAGTAACTTAACTATACTAATACACCTATTATACTTGTGTGTAAATTAGTAACATCAACTTTATTGTTAATTATAAACGCACGTAAAGTAGTTTGTAGCTAAATCATAAAATATTAATGATTAAAATGGCATCAGTATGATAATTATATTACCATAAAAAAATTATAGCATCATAATTAAAGTTTTCCTTTTATAAAAACATCAATATCTATACAACGTACAACGTTGTCGGATAACATTGTGTTCGTAGGAAATAAAATGTATCCTGCCATTTTTTAATATAATTTTTAATAATGACACGTGAGAATTTATCCTTTTTTTGCCAGCTAAACATGTTTTTACGAAGACACTGTCAATGATGAAATAAATGTTTTTTCTTTTACTTTATTATCAAATAAGCGATTTGTAAGAAGTTATGTAAATTTTAATATCATATATAGATAAAGTAATTCTCCCCACCCTACCTTTTATGATAGTCGAAAAAAAGGGTCACGAATATATTGCATTCACTAAACTATTAGTTAAAGTTCTCGTAAGGATATTGGTTCCCCGAATCTGAGATTGTTTCACTCCCCGCCTAACTCGCTTTGAAAACTCAAACGTTCATAAGCCTTATCCGAAGTTCTGTACGCTTACGAATTCGCTAAACTTTGATCAATTCAAGTAACGTGTAAAGAGAACTCACCATCTGCAACGTAGTGAGGTACTTCTTCCACCACAAGTACTTCCTCATGTGGGGTCCCATCGCGGCCAGCATGTAGTAGCTGTACATCACTATGTGTACGAAGGTATTGAGCAGGCCGAAGAACGTGGAGTGGCCGCCGGGCGTGAACTTGACGCCGAACCACACCGACATGGGCATCACTCCGTGGTGGATGACGTGCAGGGTCGACACGTGATCAAACTTTTTTCTCAGCACAAAGAAGATCTGTGGAACGGATACGATTTAACACCAATCATAGCATAATATCGAGTTATCGACGACGGAAAGCCATTTTGTTTTAAGTAAAAAACCAAAAACTTGTTATATATAACGTTGGAATCAGAAAAAAATACTGCGTCGATTCATCTAGGTCTCATATTTGTATTAATTTTTATTTCCTATAACATAATATTTGTCGTAAGTAGTTAAAAAAACAAGAGATTTGGAGGCATTTTTACTTTTCTTTAATATTGTAGAAGACTATTCTGTTTTAAAAATGAAGTTAATAGTGTGGACAGAACAAACATTATGAGAATTTTGGCTCCTGTGAAAAGTTTTTATTTGCTTACTTACAGTAAGATTGCTTTCCGTCCCTCTAAAAGTTATTCACCTATTTGAACGCTTTAGGGGAAAAATATCACAGATACCACAGATGACCGGATTCTTTGAATTTAAAGATTTTAGCTTTCGTCCTATCCATTTTAAACATAATTTCAAGTTTGTTGAGGACATTTGGTAATTTCAATGCAGATTGGCTATCTAGCGGATGATTTACGACATCTTTATTCTGTCTAGACAGAACTTGGCCATTCATAGAGGTCTGTAGACATAGCAAAGCAAAGAAGTGACAAGATAATAAAAACAGATCACTATACACAATAAAATCACACAAGTTCTTGGATGTTCTATGATAATTTCTTGAACAACTTAAATTATTAAGAATATTGATGAATCTAAAACTTCATCATCTAGGTAATGATATGACTTTTCGTATTTTCAAGGCTAATTATCAAATTAAAGTCAAATGGAAATATTACCATTCAAGGATATTATGAAATATTAACTATATGCTTACCGTATCAAAAAATTCTGTGAATTTTGAGAAATAGTACCACCAACATGCATGTACCATCTGAAAACATTATTAGAATGTTAGTTATTGAAAAATATCTCCGGATATCACATTGCGTTTAGAACTTTTTAAATAAGTATGTAATGACATTTTTTTTTAAAACAAAAAAAAAACATTAATAACTAAGGTTCTTAATAAATTAATCAAATTTTTCATTATCTTAATTAATTTAAATAAAGATATTTTAATAACAAATATTAAAATTTAATATCTAGGCGTATTTCATTTAATAAAAGCATTTAACTAAATGTAAAAGCTATGAGGTAATCGAAGAGTTTTTAACCATACATTTTGAATTTGATTCCTTAAATTGAAATAGTTAAAAAATTAATGATAGTAAAAATATAGGAACCGAGAAAAATAAATTGTATGTATTAAAGAACTCCTCGAATATATTTTGTAGGTTATGATGATGATGTATAGAGAATATGTACAGTGTAATGTTTAATCATGATAATGACATAGACTAATATTTAAGTACGTTCGGCGATGGTAGTTAGTGGTGAAGAGAAATATTCAAATCACTTTACTTTGAACATATCGAGGCAAGATCAAATATTAGCCAATATATTAATAGTCTTATTGTTATTTAAACTGGTATTATTTGCATTTTATACAAGGGAACTGAACATATTTTTTGTAAGTCAGTTTTTTATGAATCTCTAAGTTGGCATGGCTGATCTTTAAATATTTTTATTATTTTTAGATAAACTACCAAACTCGCTTCGCTTCGCTGCGGGAAAAAGAGCGCTTAGAGCACTCAACTGAACATCAATACTGCAATAATACTTTTAAAGGGCATCACACTATTTAACTTATTTTACAATAAATTTTAGCTTAGGTACAAAATATTATTATTGTAGACTTCATATAAATTTCATATTTTCCTATTTTTTCCATCTAGATACGTCAGATAGACAAAGTTTTACGTTTAAAATATTAAGACTGACGAGATAAAAAATATTATTAAAGCGTGAAAACGAGTATTCCTCTAAGGTTTATAATTTGATTTGATTCAATGACAAACCAGTTTAAAACTAGTTATGTCCGATTAAATTTTCGCAACAGACTGGTATTTTTTTTTCTACGCGGTATAGCCGCTGTCATCGTCGCCCAATGTGTTATGTTAATCTAATAGATGATCGGAATGTGAATGAAAACTAGCATTATTTAAATGAACGAGTATGATTCAGTTAGTGGCTGTACCTACTTTAGTTGGTAAGATCGAGGGGCAAGATCTAATAAACTGAGGACGGAATAAGAAACTGAAAAGAAAAATTGTAAAAGTTACAACGTACTGGTAGTTTGGGAATACTTTCAGGTTAATGATCGTTATAAGTATTTCGAACTCCAAACTTTTAATGTTGTGGGAATTCACGAGTTTTACGTTGAGATTCCACCGAAGATGTGCGAGGTACCGAGGCGGTGCGCGAGGTAAAAATCCACCAAAACTATGACGTCATGCACCTAACCTCGTTTAACGAATATTGGTGAATTTTTTCTCCCCTCACCGCCTCGCTACCTCACATCTGTAATGG
The DNA here is from genome assembly GCA_018251375.1 of Calpodes ethlius. Taxonomy (NCBI): domain Eukaryota; kingdom Metazoa; phylum Arthropoda; class Insecta; order Lepidoptera; family Hesperiidae; genus Calpodes; species Calpodes ethlius. Next base: position 17,694 of record DWPA01000457.1, read on the forward strand.
ATGCTCAACCTTAAAGTGCGGAGAAAAAGTAATGGATGAGGAGAACGGAAGGAAGACCGTGTGGTCGGAGAGTGTAATAACGGAAGTACAGATAATTCACCCTCATCGTTTGTGGATGTTTGGAGTGGTCGACCGGCTGACAGTGAAAGTTATACCTGCCTGTGAACCAGCCCGCCGCCCCGATCTGAAACAATATGCCGACACCTGGCCCTGTGTTATTTGTATAATTGATCCAGCGTTTGCCGCCGCATGCCGTATCACGATATAATCTGGTTAATCACCATATACCAGCTAAATACGGTTTCTGTACAACTATTTTCAAGCCAGGGCCGATGCAGAACTACGCGCACGGGTACAAGCGATAAGCAAATATTATCTACATGGGCCCTTACTTTGGTTAGTAGTAATACTACTACCGATATAATTTACAATACTTATTAAATATACCATCTACACTATTTATATCTATTTACAAGGCTTCCTGAAAATAATAACATGATAAATGACTATATACAGTGGTTGGTTAGTTCAAGTTGAGCTCTGTACCCTCTTAGCTCAGGTAGACACCTGCACGTCACTTACTCTATTTGCTATAGGATTGTCAGTGTAGTCCACAGGTTGGCAACGAAAGCTGTAATGATTCAGCCATCCTCCCATCAAGCTCTGGGCATATTATTTTTTTGATTATTACAGATAAAGATATGCTATTATAATAACTATTTTCATTTTACATAAAATCACCTAGAAGAAACTTTTCATTGATAGTAAGAATATAATATTTCATTATGTTAATAAGATTTTAACCAAAGGAATTCTAAAGAAGGATTAAATCGTAGATTTTTATACCCAAGTTATTGTATTTTTTTAATATAGTTTTTCGTACAGTGTTAATTTGTTCCATTCCCTGTTTATATTTAAAATTGAAATATATTCTTTTTGTATGACTACATTTAGTGTAGAAGTGAAACACAAAAATCCTTACAAACACACAACATGAAAAATTAACAAATATGTTATTACTTAGGTAATATGTTTACAAAATCAATACATTGTTTTATAAAATTATAAGTGCAATTAGTGTATTTATAAAGTATATGGTTATTTAGACGAATCATTTGCAATACAATACACACTGCGGAATATTCTAGTGAGCTATCAAGAATTTGGGATTCAACTGCATGCATCTATTAATTTACAAAGTTGTACGCAAATTAGAAATTAATTATTATTTGCTTAGCCAAAGAAATCACTATGAGGAACTTCTTAATATTATTTCCATAGATTTGTTAAAAGAGTCAATGCACACTGTGGAATGGTTATGGATTATAATAAAAATTTAATTTATATTAATATAATAACATAAAATCAAAACAAGCACTGTTATTTTTAAGTATAAAGTCATTAATTTAATGTGGTTTTACCATTATTTAGAAAAAATATTCTCGAAATTATGTATGTACATATTATAATTACATATACAGATAGTAACCACCATTTTGTGTCCAATCACTATTTCTACTATTACTACTAGGTAGTCAACTGCTCATTATTATTCATACAAATAACTACATTAACACTACAAACTATCCTAAGGTGAAATACAACAGCATTTTTAAGATATATAATGCTTAGTATGACAAGAATATTCCATAATATTATTCTATCTACTTCCTGTAATGCATAATGCTTATTCTTTGAATATCATTTGAATCTACGAATATCCACACAATGGATAACTTTTTCCAAGCATCCACCTTTTGGTTGCTTATTTATGGTAGTTAAATAAGTAGTCAATCAAATTATACAATATGTAGGCTATTATGTACAAATATACCAATTTGTTTTAACAAAATCTATTCTTCCATAGATAGTTTGGAACATGTTATATTAAGTATATTATCCCCTAGTGAAGCTTCACTGAGTAGAAAATTTTAAGTGCTTAGAACATTACGTGCAAAGTAAAATCACTTATGTTGTCTTGGTGACAATAATGCTATGCTATGAATGAACATATTCCAATTTTTATGCCAAATCTGCTACACTCATCACTTACTATTTCGTCATTAACCTCATCTCAGAATTTGTGATCATTACGATCATTAAAACGATCTTATCTAACTGAAATCGTTTATCATTTTGAATAACAAGTTCTGAACTGGTACTATGACTTGTGACTTTAGAAATAAAATTTGTTCTCAAAAATGCCAGCTACTTTGTTTTTGGAAAAGAATAATAAAAGTCTCTTACCTCATAGAATAACCATGCACTAAATATTACTTGTAGAAAGTTGTATACTATTAATACATTTTTTAATTCATATGGTTTCCTATTTTCCATAAATCGGGGTCCTAAAACCTGCAATAGAAATAATCATAAGTTTGCAAATGTTTTTTTAATGGGTATTATAACTAGCGGATCAATGAAAAGGCGGTGGTAGATGCGATCACCACCTACCAGATAAATGAACAATTTCAATAAATCTTTCCCCACAATTACAAAAACTTACTTTTTCTTCTAAAAACCCTACTATTATTTACAGTTTTTATATAAAATGATCATGAATGACAATACATTCTTGATTCTACTGGTCGGTAATAATCTTCTCTACCACCATGTTTCATTTAATTCACTAATTACAAAGGACCCTGTTATAATTAAACATTAGAGATATTTAAGTGCATTAACTTAACAATTAGAGATATATTGATCTATCTTCCTTCTATATTGAACTTCAAATAACATAATTCCTGATTTCATACAATTTGTCTGTTTTCATAGAGAGATGGATAAAAAGAAAATTATTAGATCTCCATTCATATAAAATTCTTGTACTATTTAAAAGTATCACAGAACTAGTTGTAACTATTACTTCTGTTTTGTCAAACAAGGTTAAACCATAGTTCCAAGGATCTTCATATTATTAATTGCCAAATATAAATAAAGTATAAGTTTTAATTATTTAAATTGACATATTTGTGATCTAATTTACCCTGTATTGTATTGCTAAGATAGTACTAAAAATTATAAATAGCATTTTGTGAGATATACCTTGACTAGATAAACATAGCTTAAACATATCATTAATGTAGGAAGTGGGGAACTCATCAGGAACCATGGATTTGTTCGAGGATCTGAAAATAATAACACAGCTTAATTAATCACAATTTAAAACTAATAATTCGTTTTAATTTGTATGTCAGATATTTCACGCAAAAATGTATAATGATTTTATAAATGTATAAAAATGTTTAAATTTGCTTTTCAGTAAACTCACCTCCATATTTGTCCATAAAAAGGTGCATATCATTCACATACTGAAGTATTAGTGCCATTGCGATCTGTAAAACAAAACGTGCACAATTAGGTATGATAGTGTCATTGGATAGTGTGATGAAATAACATAAAATAGATTATTTTATTGCCTGTTCGTCTTCGATACTGATAACTGACACGGGAGATTCTCACGACCCTATCTTCTCATTACAATGTTGAAGCTAGTAAAGGTACCAGTGAAATTGGTCATGTCACAAATTTAATTTATGTAATCATCTATCGCGTTATGATTTCGATGAACAGATCATGACACCACATAGCTTTTTAGTTATTTTTGAACATTTTACAGCACACTTGCACACACGCCGATAAGCGGAACGGAGGAGCCAGCCAGGTCAGCGGGGCGGGCGGGTGGAACAGCGATTACAACACAACACAGATAAGATAAAGATATGGTGTTCTAGACGTCAAAATATGTAGACGACATAGAGTAATTCAATTTTTTTATGAGTCAGAACTCAGAGCTCAGACGGAAGAACACATGGATATAGCTATACTGTTTGAAGTAATTTTTTGTGTGTTTCTATACTGATATCTATATTTTATAATTATATTATAGAATAAAATTTTACCGTGGTCCTATAATAGGTATATAAATGGTAGTCCTATTCTTAAACAAGTTAAAGATACTGTCTTTTCATAGTAACAAAAAATTTATAACAGCTTACTTCTATAATTTAAATACGCTGGAAGGCTTTACTTAAAAAATACTAAAAGTCAATTTTTACGTCGTTTCGAGACGCCTCCCTCGAGCATCTCGGGAACTAAAGTTGACATTTAGTAAGGATGGCAAACAAGACAAATATCGATGTACCGTATTGAAACCTTACAAAGTATCATTGAGTTCGACAATAAATATCGATATGTTCTTTACGTCTTCAGCGTTATCATTCTTTCAATTTTCTAATACATTAAAAATATTATTTGTTGAAAAAAACTCTGCGGTTTCTGAGTTAATATATTATGGGGATGTATTTTAATTTTACTCTTATAAATAGCATTTGACAAATAAGGATTCAGTGTCAGTTTAGCGCATTAATATTATATTATTAGTCAATAAAAATTTAAATTAACTTTAAATTACTTTGTATCAAGAAACGTGTGTGTGTGTGTGTATAATCCTGTCTAATATTTATCCAGATATAAAGTCGAAAAATAAACTGGTTAGATCCAGGGCAAAAAATAAATATTTACTTAACCCGGACCAGAAGCCGGGTGACCTCATGGGCTAGACATGTCCAGCACATAAATTAGATAATCATTTGTTTATTTAGATATAAATTAAATGAAGTTATCATCAACATCCTTCTGCTCAATTTTATTGAATATATATTACTGTCCACAATATAAAAGAACCTATTCTGGTAAACACTTAAAAATACTCATAACAGCACTCTCAACTCAAACATTGTTTGCAAGGTTCAGATTATATCATAATATCAATTATAAAAAATAAATTATCTTACCAATTTATTTGTCTAGTCCGAGGCAATTGTCAATGTTGTTCCCCTATTTCCGGGTAGCTGAAACAAACAAAAAAAAAACAATTAAAATTATTAAATCGCTGTAGCACTATGTACTCTTTGGCATTATATGGTTAATTTTCAATTATGTTGATAGATAGGTACTTGGTACATAAAATAATATTATATACTTATTACAAGTTACAAAAATACTGGAAGCATATATATGTATTTAATATTTATAATGTTACAAATACAAGTGATATTGAAAAACTCCTATTTAAAAATCGTAACATTTACTTGATTGGGAGAGAAGAAATAGTTTTTGAAACCAGTTTTAACGTAAGCCATAACGTTACGTATGTTATTGACAGAAGAGTTAACGGAAATTTGTTAAGAGTTAACGGAAAAATGACGAAAGTTGTTCTTTTGTGAATTGGAGTATTTTTTAGAAGCGTCATCAGTTCTTGAGTTCATGCCAACGTCTGTTGGACGTAGTCACCTTGCAGAACAGCTGGCAAGATGATGTCATCTAATCCCTCAGGAGTAAATCCATCAGACGTAGTACTACGTTGTATAATCTTAGTAAAAGTTGCCAGTTATTCAAAATCTATATATTAAAAATTTCGACGAAAATAATTTCTCCTACGAAAAGCTGTCGATAACTACTTATAATATCAAAGAAGGTCAACTCTAGACGATGCCCTTAAACCGGCGATTACATACGAACTTGAAGTATTGCACTGAATCATCGGACGAACTTGAATGAATTGATTACTCAAGAGTTGTGATTAAGAATTATTACACAATGTTCAATGCCACTGTCGATTGAGATTATACTTTTTTTAAATAATATTGTAATACTATTATGATAATCTATTATGATAAATATATGGAATATCCTATACTATTTGATTACGTATCTATACAATGTATAATAGTTGTTCTTATCTATAATTATGTATTAATAATATAGATTGTTTAATATCTAATACTTATATCATAATTTCTCTTGCTAAGTTTAAATCTAATTTGAATATCCATATTGCGTTCAGGAATAATTTAGGCAGGATCTTCGTGGCATGTCGTATAGGTAGGCGGGTTTGTAATATGCGTATCAAATAAAATATATACCTAATGTATAATTAAGTAATTCATATGGGATTTATTCAAGTATTTTAGCTAAGTAACTTGATGAATTAAACATTAGAACTGATAAAAAGTCGTTAAACGATAGGTGTTTTTTTTTAAGTCTGGTAAGTATTTTTAGATTTCTTGGTTGTTTTATTATATACGAATAACTTGAAATATATGGAAATGTACCATGATATTGTATAAAATACTAATCTAGTGTGCCTACAATTTTAATAATATCCATTTTAGGTAGGTTATTACTGTAGTAATATCTCTAATAAGATCTGTACCTAATCCTAATTGGAACAGGTTACAGAATCAGCTGTTCTTAATTTGTGGTAACTTTACAAGTGATAATAAAAAATAATATTTTTTGAATAAAACGGGGAATATATCGAATAATGAATAAAGGCAACCCATACTAATATTGTATCCTTAAATTTATTCATATATATACTATTATGTTTCACTAAGTGAACTTATTACAGTTAAGTAGGTAATTAATAGATTTATTTGTTTAAAATGAACTAGTTTCAATTGAAATTCATTTTCTACTCTCGGTGAACTCTAGTTATAACAAATATACCCAATAGAAACTAGTTAAGACTTGTGAAAACGCGTTCTAGTTAATAAAGGGGTTTCACTGTAACATACTAGATACGTCATTAAATGAATGATAAACTGTAAGTTGATGTATTAAACGTGTTAATTTATTATCTGCAGCTCCGACAATCGTGCTAGTAATATTTATAGACATCTATTATATTACTCTACAATATAACTTTATATCTTTAAATATATCGTGATATTCTTTGCACGCTCAGTAATAAACGTTATTTTATTACAAGAGTTTTATTTCTAGTAAAAAATATTATAAGGCTTTTAGATTTTATATGTACGTAATAAATATATTTTATTACAGTCTTTTTTCCATTTCACGTAACTGTTACCCATAAATACTCCACGACAAACAATTGGCAGTCTGGTATCACTGGCGTAAAACACTTCGGGATCTCATCACATATGGCGTGATTCAGAGTAAAACAGTGCAATCAAACACTGTTTGATGATCGTTACGCTGATACAGTACTAAACTATTGACGCAATCGATATTACTCTGTACATACCCGAGTAAAACTCATTTTACTTGAGAAAGTACATAATTATTTGTAGTTACAGAAGTTAATTATCACAATGCATTCAACAATAAAAATTATAATAATAATCACAACCCATATCTGTCCCACTGCTGGGCTCGAGTCACACAATGTGAGGGTTACAGGCCATAGTCCATCACGCTGGCCAAGTGCGGATTGGTGAACTTCATACACCCTTGAGAACATTATGGTGAACTCTCGGGTGTGCAGGTTTCACGATGTTTTTCTTCACCCAACCAAGTG
>DWPA01000458.1:0-25022 GCA_018251375.1 Calpodes ethlius
CGCACCTCTCCGCATTAATATAATTCTTATTTATAATATAACCCGCCGCAAACCGCTATCATACGCTAATTAATTGATAATAAAAGTAAATAAAGTGAAGTGTACTGAAAATCATAATACTACAGCAAATACACTATTGAAAAGGGGACCTGGAGAAGAAGCAAGAAGACACGAGGGATACCAGCTTTGTGATCCAGGTTAGTGCGCTCGCTAAATCCTCCAAATTAGCCCTTTTTGTATCATTACATTTTTCCGCAACTTACAGTCCACTTTTTTTTATAATAAACGCCTTCCGCAACCAGCCCTGCCATCTCAAAGGTTTGCTCCGCACCGCCCACTAATGTTGTCGGGATAGGACACAAAAGTTGCCATGGATAGTTGATAAAACTAAATCAATAATTATTATCTAATTCAACTTGCAACTAGTATGTTTCAATTTACGAGAGCATCATTGCTCATGATATCAACTCGACCATGAACATAATATTATTAACATATCTCAGAGACGAGATTCAAATACTTCCATTCAAACTTAATAGGAACTCTTCCATGCAAAAAAGTATACCGTGGTACGAATATCGGAGATGTTTATGTATACTAATCTTATCTTCCTAATTTAAGTATAGGCAATAAGTGTGTGTGTATACTATCGATTTATCTATCGAAAATGGTTGCCCCAAACACATAGCAGTGTACAATGTCGGTAGCCGGCAGTGGTACCTGACACGCGCCGACACCGGTAGTAAGAATACACTCTCGTGACACGCGGTGACGTGGCTAACACTCGCCACTTAGTGCGTCACTAACATGTTGCACAGCAAACATTTCACCCATTCTACCAATTTTGTAGTAAAACCGCCTTTCTATTTATAAATTATATGATTTACTTCACATTTTGCAATAGGCATGTCAAGTCACAATAGACATTTCAATGTCGATCGCTCCAGGTCCAGACCAATCGTTGCACGTCGAGTGTGCGCCGCAGACGTGTCGAACGCGACATCCCGACAATAAGGCAATTTTATGTCTCATTCGACATTGTCTATTGCACGAGAATCGGGTCCCAGAGAAAACTTTCTAACATTATCTATATCTCTTGGACTGAGAGCAAAATTTATAAATCGTTTATTTAGTTTGTTACGGTTTTGAACCTTACAAAAAAATACAGGATAAAAGGCGGACTCAATGTCAAAACCATTCTCTACCGGTGCACCGTCGGGAAGGACGAGATCATCGCTCAAGCATATTATAGCAGGCCGTTGGGAAGGATTGACAAAAACGATCGTTCTGTAATAAATATATTTAATATACTAGGTATATATTAACGTTACAACATTCAACAGCTCCGTCGGGCCGCGAGCGCCGCCCGTCAGCACCTGGAACAGCGCGAGAACATCGTGAGGCGGGGAACAGGTCGTCGCTAGTTGCACCTAATCAGGATCCTAAATGACACGACCCGTAAAGTTTCCGATAGCGTCGACATCGTGTCGTTATTATTATCTTTTATAACACATACAATATACACTCGACTCGTGATCCCAGGACCGGACGCGATGATGGGACTTTGAGACAAAATGCATAACTCTTTAGCGAACGGGAATAACTAATCCGAGTTGAAAGCTATTCGATATCTGTAGTATTGATGTTCCAAAGCCTAAGGGGATGTTCGTGTCGGACAAAATAAATAGGTGATCTGCAATCTCTATACGTCCTCAGATGTATATTTACACAAGTAATAGAACATTTTTTGGATTGTTCTGGAGAAATTATTTTAAAAGTAAACCTAAACTCACATATTCTCTTAAATTCTAGCGAGTAATTTGATATCTGGTCCGGGGTTTAAGATAAAGCCTTTCCGTGAGTTCGCCATCGCTCTGGGTCCCAATCCTACGTAATGTCAATGTGCGTGCCTGAACCTGATTTATTTATCACTTTTTTCTACGATGAAAAGCGCGGTAGGAGCTCCCCGCAATATCCCCAAAGATGTGGGAAGACGTGTTGCGATGATGATGATGATGATACCGTTTTCCCTTTCGTATACCCCTTTTTACCGGGTGTTCTACTATTGTACTGCTTCGGAGGTCGGACCGGATCCGGCTCACAAACTCCACTCACATCACACGAAGGTACGGCGACGTCGACTTGTGTCATTGAATCGTGGAGATTTCTTCTACTGGAACCGATTTCAGAAGAAACTTATTGAGTCATGCTCTTTTCCGTTTTGGTAGCAAGAAAGCATGTTTGCATTCAATTGATTTATCCTTAATACTGTCAACGTCCGGATACCTGATTGCATTACATTATGTATCACCTGACCGTGAGCTCAACCTGAGCCACGTTTCCAGCGACGAGGACCGCCCGGGCCCGGCGGCGCTCACACGGAACGTATTGTTCAAGCCCCGGTATTATAATATAAATTATAAATAAAACCTATGTTTTCTTTGGACGCACTAACCCCAATTGGACGCCATTCATAAATATCACCTTATTACTTTATAAATAATAAGTTTGGAGCGCAATAATAGTTCACGACGCGACGTCGACAAAATTAATATTTAAATTGTATCGGCGTGGGTGGCCATGTCGTGTCGCAAAATAGCAGGAGCAACTAAATCTTCTAAAACCGCGGTTTAGTTCAAGACATGTGTTCCCACTGAAAGTCTCCAAATTTAAAATGGTACATCCCAAGAACTTTGGAACATTACTGCAATGGAAATATCTCAACTCGACCCGAACGGTGAGCTCCCCCCGGCAAACTACACTTAAAGCAATAAATGACATTCAGGTATAAGCGGCGATCTGTTTACCTAGTGGCCATTCCGTCTCGTCGTCCAGCATTTTTACATTTCCATATTTAACATTTTTAAACAAACCTTAATCCTCCGTTAACCCCCGAGGAAATTAATGAATTACTCAAAAGGTAATTCAAGCATTTTTAACTTCCAACGTAAGGAAAATTATCGCTCTCGCAGCGCTAGACCGTTACACGAAATTTTTTTAGAAAAGACCGTTACCTTTTACTTCTAGCGATAAACTCAAACATTAATTTCTACATTTCTAACTTTAAAATGATGAAGTTTCGTGCAGACCGCCGGTCGCTGACCCAACGAAGTTTTCCTCCCCACGTTATCGCGTATCGGAAATATTCCATAGCAAACGTTACCAAAGGTTGAGTCGAAGTTTTAAACCCTGAATAAATTTTGAACAAGCTCCTCGTCGGTACCTGGGCGGCGCCGGCTTGTGCAGCGGGAGGCCGGCGGGCGCGGGGTGCGGGGCGGGCGCGGCGTGGCCGGGGGGCGGCGCGTGGCCGGGCGGCAGGTGCGCGGGGAGCGCGGGGAGCGCGGGGTGCGCGGGGTGCGCGGCGTGCGCGGGCGGCAGCGCGTACAGCGGCTTGGGGTCGCGCATGAGCGAGTGGTAGAGGTTGAGCGCGTCGACGAGGTCGGCGCTGAGCTGCGTGAGGCGCGCGTGGCGGCGGTCGGCGCGCTCGAGCGCGGCGTCCACGAGCGGGCCCATGGCGTGCGCGCGCGCCTCGAGCGCCGCCAGCCGCGCCTCGTCCTCGCGCGCCGTGGGGTCCGCCTCGTGCAGCAGCGCCAGCGCCGCGTCCATCACAGCCTCGTCGATGCGCACCTCGCCGGCGGCCTCGGGCTCCGCGAACTGGACGCTCTTGGTGGTCGCGGGCCGCGCCTCCGCCGGCTCTGCGAGGTACGGTTCAACAGATAATTTCGAGTTCGAAGACGTGACCGAGTCCAATATTCCGCCCTCATCCGAATTAACTACATCAAGTCCGAGTCAAGTTAAGAAAAGTGTAAATTTAAGGTTTAATACTTGCGCGATCCCCTTCGCCGACTTATTTATTACTTTACGAAAAAAATGTGCGTTCGGAAAGGGAAACGCCCAACTTCGACGCCCTCCAACGAGCGACATCATAAGCCGAGGTCCAAACTGCACTTCAGTTCAGAACGTTCGCTTCTTCTGTTTCTCGATGACCGCGAGCGTCCGAATGACGAATGCCGACGGGCGGCCCGGCAGATGGGACTATGTATTTTAAGATGTTCATATAATTTGTGCTTGCTTATCTTCTGCAGCTCCAGGCGTATGCTGGGGAGAGAGGATCATTAGGACCAGGATTCTGTTACATATGCTGTTACATATGGTAGCGGAGGAGGCTCACCCGCGAGGTCCGCGGTCACGAAGTTGGCCGGGAACAGTCCCTCGCCGCGCTCCCCGCGCCCCTTCCACCAGTTGGGGTCGCTGGCGTCCGTCACCAGCACTGCGGAATGCGAATACCGACGATTCAGCTCGCATCTATACTAATTCTACAGCGGGAGAGGACGAACTCTGTCACAGCGACCGCGCCGAGCTATGTGAAAAGTTCTTTCACCGTTGTGGTTTGTAGTAGGTATTGTACTCGCAGTTACATGGTCTACAACTTTATAAAACTACTTTTTAACTTGAGAGGAAACCTGACATATAAAGGTATATTTCGGATACTTTTTTTAAGTTTTCTCTTGACAGCAGACTGTGAAATAAAAACCGGCAGAATATTGCACATTATATTAACTGTTACTTAAACGTAACGTAAGTATACGTAAAAAAACCTAATATAGTTTACGTCGGGGGAATTTGAATAACGAGTTTCTGTAACTCGAATAGAATTGTCTGTCTGGGGCGCGACTGTGTGTGTATCTATCTACATGTCGTCCGCGGTAACCTCGACACAAGGAATTCTAGTATGCGGCTGTGAGTGTGTAGGGATATATTTTATTGATCATTGACCTGATTCTAATGAAACTCGGCATTGACACAGACCACATGCTTGATTATAAAATTATTAAAATGGATATACTCTATAAATATGGTCGGCCGACTTCGACAATGTGACGTCAATGTCATCGTAATCTAGGCGCTTACATATTTCACCGGCCTGGAAGGTTAGCTCATTGTCCTCCGCGGCCTCGAAGTCGTACAGCGCGCGCACCTTGCGGGCGGGCGCGGGCGCGGCGGGCGCGGGGGGCGCGGCGTCGTCCACGCGCGGGTACAGCGACGCGGGCGACGCGGCGCCGGGCGCGGGCGGCGCGGCGGGCGCGGGGGGCGCGGGGCCCGCTTCGCGCAGCGACAGCGCGATGGCGCGCGCCAGCTCCTCCTGCGTAGTGATACACGAGACACGTGAGAGATTGGAGTTCCTGCTCGATGGCCTTCGACGATGTAAGGATGAATTTAGAAGTACCTAAATTTCACATAATTCACACACACGCCCGCGTTACTCGTATGATTTTATCGGACTATTACTAATGAGCAACTGACCTTAACACGGTTAGTGACTAGTAATTCTGATTCATCACCGGGACGAATTTTCACAAGATTACTTGGTTAGTATGGCGTTCACCCTATTAATGTCGTGAAAGTTGTTATCGTGCACGTAACTGAAGTTTCAGGATAATCTACTGAATTCGTTCGTCTCCCGGCTTGACGACCGACGTGCTGTTTACCTGCTCGCGCTGTGCGGCGGCGGCAGCCGCGGCCGGCGCGGCGGGGGCGGCGGCAGGCGCGGCCTCCCCGCCGGGAGCCTCCGCGCTCAGCTTGGCGTGAAGAGAAGGGATGAGGTCGAGCTGCGGGTCGTCGCGGAACTCGCCCTCGGCCCACTTGCGCAGGAGTGCACGCAGGCGCACGGCCACGGCGGGCTGCGCACGCGCCACCAGCCGCCGGTACTCCAGCTCGAAGTCCCGCGACGCAACCTCCAGCAGGAAGGCACGCCCGCAGTTCGCGACACAGGCGTCCAGCAGCGTCGCAGCGTGTACCTGTAACGAATCATTAATTCATTATGTATTAAATGTACATGACTCGCAGATTGATACGTAATGTCATGACATGACCAGAGCGCCCGATGACGATCTCCCCGACCTACTCGAGTGGCATAAAAGAGAGTGAATCCACAAAAGCAAATACAAACTGAAAAGCGAATAAAATATCGTGTCGTTACTAAACAAAGATGGTTACTGTTTTGTGGTCTAACGCAGGTGAAATTCATCACAGCTCCTTAACAAACGGGACGAGCATTACTGCAGATATGTACTGTGAAGAACTGAACACAATGATGGTGAAGCTCGCACGTCACCAACCATCGTTGGTGAATTGTTCGGCTCCACTACTCCTGCACGACAACGCGCGGCCTCATACTGCTCAGCAGATGGTCTCTAAGCTACTAGAACTGGGGTTGAGAGTTCTCCGTCATCCGCCGTACTCACCAGACCTTACCCCTACAGACTTTTTCCAGAATTTGTATAACTTCTTGGCGGGAAAAAAATTCAATACCCGTGAGGCAAAATGCCTTTGAAGAATTTTTGTCCCGTCCAGCCGAATTCTTCAAGAAGGGCATCAATAAGCTACCAGCGTTGACAAAGACGCATTGATTACATGGATGATAACTTTGATTAATAGAAATAAAAAATATAGGAAAAAAACTCATTCGCTTCATTTATTTTATGAAAAACGGCAATTTCATGGGTAACGACCTACTATTTTCCGTACTGCTGTACTGCCGTCTTACATCTTGAAATATTGCATGAGGTGATAAGATTTTCACAGGTAATTTAAATTATTTTACTGTTTAATTATTTGTTTTATCGCTTTGTCTTTCCGGGTTGGCTTGGATCACAAAACCTCAACAGTTTGTTTATTTGGCAGTTAACATTGAAATTGTTTACCTAAACCAGGCTAATATGCGTGAGTACATTAATTGTTATTTATAATGATGCTCGAAAATGGAATACCATTACAATAATATACCCACAATAGACAGATACCGTTTTACACGATGATTGGATTTCTATTATTCGCTAAAGCAGGCATAGTAATGTACGTCTCCCATCAAAATTTTGTGTCATTTGTTCCTTGCATTGTGAATATGATGACGTATATTTCAGCGAGAAAGGACGTTATATAATTAAAACAACATTAAAGCTGACAAGAAATTTAACAGTTCAAGGTGGATAATTCAGATCAACCTGGACCAGAACAGAATGGGAACTACAAATTGGGACCTGGATTCTATAAAATAATATGTGAATCGATGATTCACCAACAAAAATTAGACAACAAAAGGTTTATTGAAATGTTAGTAGCCAGTAGTTGCTACTAAACAAAAAATAAAAGCATCTCAACATTAAAGTGGGCGATTAGAATAAATGATTGCGTCACTACAACATTTACAATAGAACTTAGATATATAATTTTGTAAATAACAATACAGAAACTGCAACTCATATCTTCTGCGACTGTACAGCCATAACTCATCGCCGAAATCGCATACTGGGAGGAAACATGATACCCCCAGTCAGATCAAACATCTGAGAACCAGGAATATCCTACAGTTTATCAAAACTGTGGGACTTGGTGACCAGATCTAGTTCTCTAACGGGTACGGCTACAATAGATCAAATTTGGTCGCAGTGGCCTTTGGGATCCTAATAATAATAATAATAATAAAATAACAATACAGATTACAATAAATTATTTCATGGCATTCTCATTTTATATTATAATGAATGTTTTGAAATATCTATCGTTTCAATTTCAATACATGTAAAGACTGAAAAAAAGCTCATTTTAATTTCTGATTAAATAAATTATATGTTTGGGAACTATTTACAAAACTTCACGACCCACCTTACATTCCAAATTATGCAAAAGTCTGTCAATGCAAACACTGCTAGCTGTCCTGCTCTGGCACAAAGGCAGTTTCAATCAGTTGTTGTGCATGTTACATCTGTCTATGTTACTGATATCTGAGTACACTAGTACTTAAGTTTGGTCATATTTTTTTTGTTATAATTACAATGGAGTTTGCGTCAATTTTGTTCAAATACATAAAGCAATAAAAAAATAAAAAATTACATGTATTCGGATTGATACTAACACTGCAACACATTCAAAATGTTTCATTAATAGCACAGATCATTAGTGACTGATGTAATGTTGTTATAATAATCACAACCCGTAACTGCTCCACTAGTGGGTTCGGGTCTCCTCACACAATGTGAGGGGTAGAGGCCATAGTCCACCACGTTGGCCAAGTGCGGATTGGTGGACTTTACACTCCCTCGAGAACATTATGGAGAACTCTCGGGTGTACAGGTTTCCTCATGATGTTTCCCTTCACCAAAGCAAGTGATAATTAACTTCAAATTATTTTGAAAATTAGAGGTGCATGCAGGATCCGAAATCACGCCCCCACATCCGGGGAACCAATCTTCGAACCACTATGCTATCACTGCCTCTGCCCTGTAATGTTGTTGCTTTGCTTTTATCTTTAAGTAAAAAGCAGACAAACAAGCTTATAACCAGCTGATGGTGAGTGGCTACCACCAGCCATATACAATATCAAAACTATAGTTGATTAGATGCTGGTGGAGACAGATTAAAAGATGTAATGATTAACTCTTTACCTCGAAGTCGGAACAGGCATGAAGTGGTAACTAGCCAGCCAGGACTGACAGTACTAATAATACTATAGTGTAATTTTACTACCAAGTGGACTAGCTTCTATTGCCAGTCTAAGTAAAAAAAAAGTATGGTTCTGACTCACAATACTGGAGGGACGCGGCAATGCGATGCCATTCCGTTTTTTGGCATATCTAATATAAAAGAGTGATAAGATATTTTGTTATTATAACAGTAACCTGCACGTGCGGGTCGGGGTGTCCCAGACGGCGCAGCACGGCGCGCAGGCAGTCACGCGCGGCCGCGGCCGAAGCGCCAGCGCGGTCACAGATTTCCAGGATCAAACCCCACTCCTCGCTGGTGTTGTTCTCGCTGGTTGCGCGCTCTGTCCATGTTACAAATGGTATTACACAATTGCCTTGTTTGCAATAATACACTTTTGGTTCCCAGCTGGGGCACACACTAATATGAAAGTTTCGAACTCCCACGCCGCCAGTCATGGGAGTTAGAAATATTCATATCATTGGCTAACCAAAAGATTATACTCAGTATAACATTTATGGTAAAATATATATAACTAAATGTTGCCTGCAGCTTTAACTCATGTGTGAAAAAAGAACAGCAATAGAAAGATTGTTGATCCCTTTCTATCGTTGGTTGCTAGGCAACACTTTGTTGTTAAACACTTTCTTTCATTTGGCAGAATTGTACATTGTTTTAATTTTTTCCGAATAAATGAGTTACTTGTTCGCAATGATTAGTTGCCTATGGTACCTACTTCATCTTCTCAACTATCTCCAAACCAAAAGTCAAATGCTGTGAAAGAATGAGAAACAACCACACTTATATTTATAAAATTAGTATAGATGAGCTAGCTTTGATTTCATGTATGTGATTGAATTAAGTTATTATATACTAATGTAGAATATAAAACCACACGAACAAGCCTCTTACAATTCTTCAAATGATCTTCAACTTGAAGCATTTCCTGGCTTACAAAATGATATTAATATAATTTAATGTAATTACATCAGACTTCAAATATTACTTTGATATCCATAGTATGACAAAATTTGTATTGAATCATGCAATAAACAATAAACTAATCTAAATTGTAAATATACTTTATAACCAGATGAGCTTTAAAACCTTATTTATTACTATCACATTACAAATGCAGACTGGTGACAATGAGCTATAAACACTCTAAAATTTAAGCCAAAACGACAAAAACCCTTATGTATGAATACCAAAACATTTATTAACATATAACTACTACATCATTTTAGATACCAATACATGAATCTTTTATTATTTTTTACAGCATGAATCACTAGAATACAAAGGAAGGGTGTAACATGTAGTTTATAAGCAAATAACAAAATGAAGCGCGATAAGTTATCTAGCACGATGACTAGGTCATTAGCAGACAAAAGGAGTTTATACGTACCAACATCTTGATCAAAAGGCGAAGAAGTCCCAAAAATTCCCATGTTTACAGACTAATATTTATGTACTTATAGTTGTATCAAAACCACTCAAATTGTATTTATTGCGTGAGAACCGTCTGACTCACGAATTTACCCTGCTTATACATAAAAAATCTTTCATTTAAGCAGTTTTTAATCAGAATAAAGATACTGTAATTTTCCTTAATTTATTTGACAATTATAAACCCGTGACAAGACAGGTTTTAAAAATTAAACCTATGTAAGGTAAGATAACATTTATCTGTCTAGTTCCGTATTTATCACAGTTTTAAAACAAATAGTAAATTATTTTTTCATTTCACTTTTATTTTATTACTATGAAGTTGTCTCAACTTGTATGAAATAACGATAAATTTTACTGTTTCATGTCACTTGACAGCACAGATAAACATAACAAAGTATTATGAGTACCACAGACTAGGTAGAGGATAATACGAACGTATTTTATTACGTCCATAGATAATATTCACCTAACAGGATAATATATTGTCTTCTTTGCATGAGTACAGAAAAATATACAATTTTAAAAATATAATTATATGTTGTTGCTTAGTTCAGAATATTATTATTTAATGCAGGAAAAAAAGTGATCGCCGGAAAGTCCTCCATCTCCTTCCTACACGCTTGTAAGTGTAAAATTTAGAATTGCTACTTAATAAAGATGTCGGCTCTTAGGTATTGAATTTTACATGCAAGGTGGTATAATGTGCGTGCCTAATGTAATGATAATTGTGGTGTAATTTATTTTTTGGTGGTGTGAATTTTTATTATAAACTTAAAGCAATATTGATTAACATATTACTAGTTTAGGTTCAATTTTATCGTCAAACAAACAGACACGTTCAAAATTCTTTAAACTGGTGTTTGGTGTCTATGGTATCGTTATAGTGCTAATGACAATATGGGAATGATAATCCTTTAATTCAAAATATCAGATAAGACACTTCAAAACTATTTATTTGTACAGATTAGTAAACCGTTCATCACATTTCATAACTTACTTAATTGACTGTATGAGTGTTCACCACCCACGGACCTCAGTACACCAAGACACGCATACTACACGTAGAGTGGCAGGTCACCTGGACCAGGCTAGTCGTTACTTTGATTTCGCTGCGGCCTCGTCCGTCGTACAACAGTAGAGTGCGATCCACCCTCAGTAGGGCAAGATGACTTCCGCTCTAGTGCGGACGAAACACGACGATGTTAACGAAGAGCGGGATGCAGGCAGGTAGGGGGGTCGGGAGGAGCGATGTCCGGGGCGGGCAGCCGCGTGGGGCGCAGCGCATGCTTCTCGCGGGCCAGGTAGTGTTCCACGTCGAGGGCGGTGGCTCGATCCGCCGCTTTGTGGTGCCAGCACGCCGTCGCCAACGACACGCTGTAATGAGTGTGCAATAGTTCTCAATTAATCTTAACGTTAATCATTATTCAAAGAAAGTAATGGCTACGATCTTTTATGATCCATTAAATAGGACGGATCTCTTCTCGGGGTCGAGAAGGCCCGGAACGTACTTCATCCCATCTTCGTTGCGGATCGGTGGAGGGATTTCGATGTGGTTTAACGACTCTCTAACGATAACGACGGCAGCCGGCGTCTTTACGCTCGATGCAAACCGTCAGGTTATGTTTGAAATATAAATTATAACAATTGATTCGTAAGATAATTACATAGATTAATAGTAACAAAGTAACAAGCTGTAATACAATAAATAATGAATTGACTACCTATATGCGGTCGGATATTATTCGATAACATAGTAGTAATAAATTAACACCGAATGGCATCCACCGCTATTACACCGTAAAATGGCTATGCTATTCGTCTGCCCACTCTCCACTCTCTCTCTAGTAGTGATGTGCCGGATCGTCAAAAATATATATCCGCGGATACGGATCCTAATACGGATCTTTATTTTCTTAACCCATCGATGTCGTAGTGCGAGACTTTGAAACGATAGTTCAAGTCCCGCTTGCCTCTACGACAGGCAGGACATGTTACGACTTGAATTGCGCCGGTATAACTTTAGCTTTGTTTACGGTTTGGTTAACGTAGTGTGACACGGGGTTAAAACAATGTCCACTAAAAAGAAAGAGCAAGCGTTCCAAGTGACCAATTTTTAGTGCAGCAATAATTGTTTGTTGACTTTTGGGGGGTGAAGCTGCCAAGTCACTTACTCTTTTTGAAATACAATTTACCATTACTTAATTTTACTTATGATTAATATATTTTTTCAATATTACAAAATGTTCACTGGTTATCTAATTTTACACTTTATGTAACACACATTAATAATTTACTTTATTAGTCTCATCATCGTCTCGTCATCTCATTATCGAGAAAGTTAATTTTGATATTGACTCACTGCGATAAATATTTGCAATATAAAGGTGCAAATTTTTTATTTTAAGAAATAATACAATTTAAAATAAGAAAGGTAATAGATCCGCGACATAAATAACGGATACGGATACTGATATCCGGAACATAACTAATCTCTAGTCCCTAAGTGCCAACTCACTGCGGTTTAAGTCGACCTGACGGAATATGGCTTCTCGCAACTCCGTATTATTGACTACGGTATGACTGCTCGGTCCATTTTACGTCCTGATCGATTATTGAATTTTCGCTGCAGATTTAGGGGGTTACTAGATCGAGAACTCGTCTATAATTTTCAAAGTGCTTATATAATAATATAATGATAGTGGCAACAACGTCCTTTATGACAGTGGGGGGATGACAGGACGATGCCCCTTAAAATTGAAAGGTCAAGAAAAATATATCAGTTTATCGTACTACTGATGGGATATCTATCATTGCTAGGTGTCTGCCTAACGCATTAACTACACCGCGCATGGCCCAATACTCTGCCGGATGTCCAACGTAACGTGGACGTTGTGCGCATTCCGAGAACGATCGACGGACGGGCGTGTTACTAATCGGTCTGAGGAATGACATTAATTGTAGGTCGTTGCGAGCATGTATTTAACTAAATGATAATACTGTTGCGTTTAGTTTTTACAGCACCACTCAAAACGAAATGAGGTAACGCATTGTATATCTCCTTAGAAATTAACTTACAAGGAAAATACAAACTAAACTTATTACTATTACATTACATCTATTTTTAGCCGATGTGGGTACGGGCTGTGTCACAGGTTATCGCGGTCGCGGTCCGGGCGGTTTCGGGTGAACTGCGAATGGATTTCAATGTTGTTCAAATTGTCATTCCTCTTTTAGTAATCATTAACGTATATAAACATTATTTTAAAGAGATTAACTAAAAGCGGACGAGTACAATCGTGTTGTGCGGTAAAACTTTAACACAATGATATTGCCACCTGTAATGGGGGACGCAACAGTAAACAAAGTACACGTAAACAGTTGGAATTCAAGGTCCTCGACTTTCTATTTTTAGTTCGATAGCGATATACGCGACCTACACGTTATGGTTATTTGTAATTTATTCCGTTAATTTATTGCGTAAACTGAATAGAACTTCTTCACTCGAAGGACCACGGCGCGGCGACATTGTCATTTTAATCTTTTTTTTTTAACGAAGTTCTATTCTACAACGACCCTCCCAGTTCCTCCATCTGATCTTCGTCTTTAAATGAAAGGAACATAGTAAGTCAAAACGGGCCTAGTGAGCTACACTCATTGGGTTTATCATTGCCTGCAATTGGATAAGGATTAATGCTGTATTGGTTAAAATCGCTTTGAAAATTAACTATTATTTGTCGTAAAAAGTATATGACTTCTCCACTATTTAATGAATGTTATTATACATATAAAACTTCTTCTTTAATCACCCAATTTAAAAAAAATCGCATTACAATTCGTTGCGTAGTATTACAGACTAGAGCATACACAAGCGACTTTGTTTTATACTATGTAGTGATATGAAGTGTCGCGAACTGATTCGTACGTCTACTAAAGCCAATAAGTTATAACTTCGAAGTTACTTATAAATTACCAGTTACCTATATGCTAGATAGCCTTAATCCTTCCTTATGATAGTGGCTATCATATAAAACAAATATTTTTTCAAATGCGGGTGGTAGTTCCCGACATTAGTGTGTTTAAACAAACGGATATACTTTTCACCTTTATTATACTGGTAAAGGGATGCCGAGGAGGAATCGAACCTGGACCGTAGCTAGCGCCGTACTAGGAGCACGGGGCTCCGGGGCTTGTTTCAGCAAAACTTTATAAAAAGTCTAAATACTTTGCTAACCTGTCAGAGATGCGCCTCTGAAGCGAAGCGAAGCGAAGGTGGATATTCACGTAATATATCTATGTATGTGTTACATTGTGACTTATGACACATGAATATATTAGAATTATAACCCTAGGACAACGTACTTAAATAAAGACTATAACCAAGTTCGGCTTTTGCTACAACCAAGAAGAAAGTAGTAGTGAAGGGAAAGAGAGAAAGAGTATAACGAAGAGAGAGCGGATTAATGGAAATAACATACGTGTGCGGAGTGGCGTCGGGTGGCAGCGGTGGGTGGCCTCCCTTTCTCACGTGAGCCAGCACCACAAGAGGTGGGCACGCGCCGTACGGGCGGCCACCCAGCGTGATCAGCTCCAGGAGCAGCACGCCTAGTGACCACACGTCTGACGCCGCAGAGAACGTGCCGCGCAAGCTCTCGGGCGCCATCCAGAGAACGGGCAACATGGTACGCCTGATCGATGTGTATTCGAGGTCATCGCACAGCTTGCGGGCCAGCCCGAAGTCTGCCAGCTTGAGCGTGCGGCGTTCGTCCACCAGGCAGTTGGCGGCGCGCACGTCCCGATGCACGATGCCGCAACGAGCCAGGTAGTGCAGCGCGGCGGCCGCTTCGCGGGCCAGTCGCGTTAGCGCGAACGCAGACACGTGTGCCGCTTCGCTATCCGCAGCCGAAAGGTGGCGCCGCGCACCTAGGTACTGGAGAAGGTCGCCATAGAGCGCGTATTCCATGAGAATGAGCAGCGATCCGTTGGAGAGGCAAATCCCCACGAATTTCACAATATTTTCGTGATCCAACTGTTGAAGAGTACCCGCCTCCTGCAAGTACTCCTTTTTATCGGATTCGTCCCTTAGCTCCTTCGCGGCGACTAGGATCGCTCTCTCGTTAGACTGACGAAGGGAGGCCAGGTAAACGCTCCCGAAGTTGCCCATGCCGATTTTTTTATGCATGCAAAGCATGTCTCCGTTAACCAATGGCGCGAGGCGCTCGCCCTCGAGAATGTGCGCCAGCAGGTTGAGGTCGCGAATGGCCAGCCGCTTCAGTCGAGCGCGGCGAGCCACTACGAACACGATCGGCAGCAGCGCCAACGCGACGAACAGAGAGTATAACGGGACGTCGTAGCAGCGCCGCACGAAGGCCTTCCCGCTCGCCGGGAACGAGCACAGCGGTCGGTCGAGCACGCGCGCGCCGCACAGGCTCTCGTTCCGCAACTCCCAGCGGCTACCCATTCGCAAGTCCCATGCAGCGACCGCGATTCTCGAGGCGCCTCGCCACTGTTCTACATATATTGGCACGGTTTCGACGATTCCGCTTCGAAAACTTAATTCTCTTCCCACTCCTGCTAATTTTATTGTGTTATAAATCTGGACGAAGCTTCTGAAAGCATGACAAAAAAAAATGTTAAAAAAACTTGTTCAAGCGAACGTCCAACTTTATCATCAGAACTAGGATTTTTTCTATGACTAGTATTTTTCATGACAATTCAACGGAACCCATACTTGATCAGGTTGCGTCTTTTTATTGACCTCCGACAAAAAAGGGATGTTATAATTTTGACATGTCAGTTTGTGCGCCTGTGAGTATGTCTGTCTGTGGCATCGTAGCTCCGAAATCAATGGTCCTATTTTGATGCGTTTTTTTTATTTGAATGTTGTAGTGATCGGTGTGCTTCTTAGTTACAAGTAACACACAATTATTAGCTCGATTTGTATGTAAAAAATAATACTTATTTTACCCACTTCTATTTGCTGTATGTTCATGTATATATGCTATATGACAGGTATGCGGAGTTTAGAAGACAATATAATAATATGGCACAACCACCTTGATCTGATGATGGAGCACGACGCTTGTAGAAGAACCCCTTCGCAAGCCTAATTGTCTACATTTGCTCTTTTCCTTTCATTAATGATGTGAATAGAATGGTGGAACTGGTCTGACGAGACCCTGAAATGCCTACTAGAGATGGTTTACCTATCGAATTTGGGCTCATCTGAGTCGCCCCAGCTCGCTCTCATTATTTTAATTTAATAGGACTAGAAGGTAGGCTAGCTTCCTAGCTATTAGAGGAACCCTTTCCTTTAGAATGCCCACTAGTAGACGCATCGAGTTTGAGCTTCCTAGATATTGTTAGCAATAATTTATAAACATCCGTCCAGGCGTTTGTTGACCATCAGTTGATTAATATGGAAATAATAATAACAATAAATATTTTGAATAATATGTAACCTGATAGATTTTTTCGAATAACGTATTTTATTAGAAAAAGGTGTTATGGTAAGACAATATATTTTTTATCAAAAGTATACGAAAAATATTAAAATTTGTAAAGTCATATAATTAACGAAACAATATATGTACATAGTTAACATGATTTTCATTGACTCCATTAAAAATCGGGACTTTTATATGGAGTCAATGAAAATCGGATGGACGCAACCGGACGCATGCGGCGAGTGTCGCCTTCAGGACGGCTGCTTGTGCAATCAGAAAACAAGGATTACCAATGTTGATACAGCTGGGCTTGTTTAATTTGCATATTTTTATAGTGTTACCCGAATATCTTATGGTTTTCCGCAGTGTTACAGAAAATAACTAATCGAGCTAGCACTGATTTCACGATCCACGCTATTAAAGGTCTCTGAGCTATTCCGCAGACGGACGGACGAGTGTAATATTCGTAACTAGCAGGATTTCGAAAATCAACATATACAAACAGCAGTTAGATCTTCACTAGCACCTAACTACAAAGTTTCGTTGGATTTAAATACGAGAAACAGAGAGTAAAGTTTACTTACAACGCATATCCACCAGCGCTCATGCCATAGGAACTTGTAGAATACAGTCGGTGAAATATGGTGAAACTGTAGTCGAGCAATAACATTGCATTAGCTAGGGACGCGGACAATGCCGGCCACGCTCTACTTCCCCACAGCTCCTGGAGCCGCGCGCTCAGCTCCGCGTCCCCCCTCGCCACGCTACCCACCGGACTGCCGGCCTCGCCGCGCCACGCAGTCCCCAGGGAGAAATGGTTCATGTCCCGCCAGCCAGCCGCCACCGGCTCCCACTCCTCCGTCGGACTCCATTCGCGTACTATCCACGCGTAATTGGGAGGCGTCATACCCAACGATATTGCGGCTTCAATGATTTCGATGGCCACCGATGAATTCGTGTTCACGATGAAGACTCGCGCTTCGTCCGCTCGAAGGGATTTCAAGACGTCGGTCACCGCGCCCGAGGTCACCGTCCGATCGACGTTAAGGAAGTCATGTTCCCGAAACAAGAAATCTGCGAAGGTTTTGGCGTACGTCGATCCATCTGAGAGCATCGCAACTCTAGTCCATCCGCAGTTTTTTAAAAATGCACGATGGATATTAGCCAGATCCTCTATTGTTCCATCGATGGCGACTCCCTGGTGCGCGCTCGTCGACCCAGGCCCCACCAGCACGAGCGGCACGTGCTTTTCAGCGGCGCGATGAGCGAGGCCCGCGATGCCTTCGCTCGAACTCCACGCTATGACGCCCATCACGTCTGTCATAAAGGTTTTATTTTTTATCATAATCGAAAAATTGTTTTCCATGTTGTGATCGTCGTGACAGTCGTTCTCGATCGAATCTACGTCTATATCAAAATCCTCGTGCTTTAAGAATTTTTGTTGTACTACATCAACTAATTTTTTATATTCCACATTGAGTCGGTCGTCGCTACAAATGTAATAATACAACCTGTATTTTTTACGTTTCTTATTCCTAATCCACGATTCGAACGTGTCATTATTTTGTAATGCCCATTCGCAAGCCGCTTCCTCCATAGCGAATAAATCTCCCCACCGTTTGTGTGAAAATTTCTTCAAGGTATTAAACGTGGGACAAAATGTTTCAACGACGTCTGCAATCTGTGGCGCATACCTTCGCATCGTCTGCCCGTCGCCCCACCTGTGCACGAGGTCGGTGATTTGGTTGAGGTCGCTGGCGGGGCACTGGTCGAGTGTGTCGGTCTTCAGTAGCACGGGGAGCAAGCCGGGCTTGTATGAATCCATATTTGTATCGAGGAATAGAAAAGATACATTTGCTGCTTCGAGATATATAAGAGTCCGTTTGAAACAGGAATCATTGTCGATTAGCAAAAACGTCAGGGATATGTTAATCGTTTTCTTACAAATAATGTAATTAAGCCTGTCGATCTCAGACGAGCGCGCGCCGCCGGCGACCGCCAGCACCACGTGCGCGGATTGGTCCTCATGGGGCGAGCAGCCTCGTACTCTGAAATTGCTGAAAATTAAGTTATACCTATGACATTCCAACGAGTTTCACCAATGGATTAATTCACTCCTGGGACAGAGATAACTACATTTTGTTCATGCCGAGTCTTAACGCCAAGCACTCGTAAAGTTCAATTAATTTTAAACCAAAGTGTAATGTTAATAAATTAAGTACAATAAAATGGCAACATTGACGCTAGTAGTAGTATAAGATTATTGGGTTTGGGGTACTAGCCATACCGGCAGAGGGTTGAAGGAGCCTGGCATTCGGCTGGATGGCAGAAATGGACGAAAGCTCGTAGACGTATGATTAAACGGTCAAGTGCCAGATTTTTTCAATTTGGATGGTTTACAAACACATACAGAAAGAAAGAGTGTTAGCAAATAGACGTAATATTACTTTGTATGAAATTATATTAATTAAATGAGAATATACAGGAAATACATAAGAATATAAACTACACAAATTTTACTGATCGTTCAAAAAAGCATGCTTATTAGAATTGTCACCTTATTCATATTTTGTACCGAAATAATCATATTGATAATAAAATCCTTAATACCAAGCGCGCAGATTACGATTCGGGCTCTCTATTACGACCATATCAGTACAGATATAAGAAAAAAAAGCGATAAGCGGGAAAATCCGCTAACATAATCGCTACATCCTATCACAGAGCTGTTACCCACGTGGCGGTAGATTGCATACTCAGGCTCATATCACTACATCAGCCACCACTTCCATCATACCTTGTTATTTATGTTACGTAGGATATTGTTATTTTACGTATTTATGTGACCTTTGAACATTGAAAGATTGAATATAATAAGTTCCAGGTACGTAACATGTAACGAAATACCGGTATTATTGTTTGGATTCTGATATAGGTAATTAGATGGTATCTACGGCTTCAACCGCGTTTGAAAAATTTCACACCAAATTATATGAAAAAAAAAATGAAGAAGTAATTAAGTCTCCGGATGGACTGAGGACCTGAAGAAGACAGTGTGCATTCGCTGGATTCAGAAGGCTCAAGACCGAACAATGTGGCGCTAATTAGGGTAGGCCTATTTCCAGCAGTCAACCTTTAAAGGCTGATAGATAAATAGAATTAATATTAGTTCAAATTAAACTTTCAAGATTAGACCCACAAAAAATTATTAACAATGTGAAAAAGTTTTAAAAGGTACCTGCAAACTGCTATAATAATGACAACTCGAAACTATCTCATAGTTGGTTCCGGACCTTTCAGAATATCAGAGGTCTACCATTATGTCCAAATGGATTGGCAGACTTCACATACCTTTGTAAACACGGAACTCTCAAGTGTGCAAGTTCATCGGAGTTAGCCAAGTTTTAGAAGTTCCTACTCCAACCAACATACTCCAACATAGTTTAACGACTGCTATTACGATAAGAGAGATCCATAGATCAACTGAAGTATGGAAACGATGAAAAACTATTTTTTGTGACTTTAAATTTGTCAACCCTAGTTAA
This sequence comes from Calpodes ethlius, assembly GCA_018251375.1. Classification (NCBI taxonomy): domain Eukaryota; kingdom Metazoa; phylum Arthropoda; class Insecta; order Lepidoptera; family Hesperiidae; genus Calpodes; species Calpodes ethlius. The sequence continues at coordinate 19,922 of DWPA01000458.1, forward strand.
GAATCACTTTGAAATCAACTCCTATTTCTTTGTAATACAGATCAATTTCCTTTCTCAACTATCACATCTGTACGACACTAACGCCATCTGTGTATCAGTACGATGCGTTACCTTAGGCGAGTTAACAAGTTATTAAAAACCTTTCGCCTAAAAACAAACATCGGTTAAGTAGCTTTCTTACAGGCGACATTTCCATTTAAGGCGACAATGTAGCTTATTCCGCGTTACTATATCATTCAGACAGTGTTGAGAGGTTCGTCTCGCTTACATAGAGTTCCTTCGTATGAATCACAGTTTACAGGCGTGAGAACTACTGAAAGGGTTTTGTTAAACAACCCGTGTCGTTTTGTTGAGGGAAATAGTTTTAAATTGCTGAAGAAATGAGAAATCTACAAGCAACATCGCGTCGAAGTATTTATTATATATTACTAGCTGACCCGGCAAACGTTGTTTTGCCATATAAATTATTTCTAATAACAATATACATATAAGACACATAAATTATTTCTAACAATAAAAAAAATGTCTAAAAATTAAAAAAACAGTTAAGATGAACAACCTATATCACTTAGGGATATGAAAAATAGATAGTAGTAATAAATAGATAGTAGTAGTTCTCAGACCTGAATATGCAAATAAAATTTTATAAAAATCAATCAAGCCATTTCGGAGGAGTGTGGTATATACATTGTGACACGAGAATTTTATAAATAAGATTAATAGGAATTAAGACTTTTTTTTTAATTAACAAGGTCAAATCCTATACTTGAATGAGAAATTCCTGTATTAGTTTCACTAAGACGACTTTAATGATTATGCCGGGTTTTAGTATTTATAGTGCCACAAATTTATCTGACCCGTCGCTCTATTGTCTTATAAAACGTTTAAATTATGAATGATATTTAATATAGCGGGATTGGTTCCAATTTCAGCCACCGGGCCAGATAACTTTGTGGCACTTTAGTTAGTATTTTTTATTTAAATTGATTGACACGTAAATATCATCTCCGCCCGAAAAACCATTTTTATTATATGCAATATCATCTGTTATTGAGTAAAAAATGTTGATGTCTAATCACTGCATACAATTTAAACTATTCAAAAATAGATGGCGCTGAATTATACATTTAATCATCCTCATTTCTTTTCTAATCTATACCAATAAATAAAAATTGAAGCGTCAGCTAATTTCTGATGTACCTAAATAAGTAGATAGAAATGTTCTACATTTTTCCCAAAGTGATTATTTTCTCAATCATAATCACACTGAATCATCTTACGATACAGAAAACTGAAAAGAAATTTAATGAGGTCAGCACACAAGCGAAGGTTTACCATTCTACTAGTGTGCACCCTTGCTCCTGACCTTCGGGTCAACTCGTGCCTATTGTTAAAACTTAATACCGCACTTACGTTATAGGGCTGTCCACGTAATTTTACACTGCCCTTTCACTGAAAGGGTCTTGCAAGTAATGCTTTTGAATTCTTTCTATAATAAGAGAGTTTGTGTATACAAACTATGTATATATATATGTATGTATACCTATACATAGCTATTAATGTATGTTCAACTCATTAATGACCCATAAAATAACGGGTCTTTCATCATAACTGAGTAGGCCCGGAGAATTCTCCACAACACAGCTACCGTGCGGATCGATGTAGGGCTTTGTGACCAACTCAAGAATAGGAAGGTCTTACAACATAGCTATTCGAATACATTTTCTAACATAGCTTATCGACTGCTATCTGTAACAACTGGGACCAGCTTAACGTGCCTCCAAAACGTGGAAGCGGTCAAAAAATTTCACTAAGAGCGGTGATACAACTACAGACCTCACTTACTGTTCGTTAATTCAGTCGATTATTCAAAAACAGCACAAACCGCCAATTTATGTTTATTCGCAATAAAGTAGCCTATAGTACTCGTCGTCCTCTCAACTACCACCACGCCAAAAATCATAACATAACGACTCCCCGTTGCACCGTGAAAGAAGAACAAACAAAAAACAAACACACTTTCGTATTTATAATTTTATGAGAATAGATATTAACGGACGTTACTTTGCAGAAATCAAATAATGTTAAATTATTATTAGACTAGTTTGCAACAATCCGCGGTTAAAATGTATGATGGTATATACTTTAAGACATGAAGCAACTCCCACCCACCCACAAAAGAAACATCCACTACAATAAATGAAAGTATAATTGTACCAAAATACCTACCACCACCAACACGTGTTTCACCCCGAAACGAAGCATCATCAGTGTAAGTTACTACTACGATGGTAAATGATACGATATTGCGACTAAACCTTGATATAAATTAGACTAATATTAATTTAAGAACAAATGATGCGTATAAAATAACAATTGTTAGCTTTGTATAACTTTCAAGGTCATTATATATGTAGCTTCTTCTAATTTTCAAATCCCAGCTCAAGATGCATCCAGATGAAAAGATTGATGAATAATGGTAAGTCCCTGGAGTTGGTTAGGTACTGTACCATCCAGTTTAAACTCAACGGTACCAGGAGTACATAGCAGTATCATTTAAGTCTCTGGCTAGCTTCCCCGCTAACTCAAAAATCGAGATGTTTAAACGTGTTTCAATTTCAGTGTCGGATACCCAGAGATAATATAGATCATATTATATCAATATTATTCATTCATTCCTATTATTATTTTTCCATAAGTCCGGCTAGCTACCCATTCTTGCTAGCAAATTGCTAAACATCTCGTTGTATTCCTGCGTGAGTTTTAGAGGGAGTTCTGTCTTTCTTATGTTTTGTTTCTTTGACGGTATTGCTTCGGTGTTTCCTTTGATGTTATTGATGTCCATGGGCATTCGCAGCCACTTATCGTGGGTTGTCAGGTAATTTATTGGCTATTTACATAAAAAATGGGTCCATAATAGACCGTAAAGTCTTTATTATAACCATACATGTATGTGATGTTATTATGTGCAAGGATGACATTGTTCATTAACTATCAACTGGCTCATTTATGCATTACTTTCGTGTTACTAGTATCAATAAAAAAAGGAACATTTGACCCTTGAAACTGACATTCGCTCAAAGCGAATTCGCTTTAAGCGTTCCAGCTCGTGATCCACCCGTTAATACGCTACATCTTGCAGTTCACTTCTATATTTCGAAGAATACGCCACGAGATCAAGTTACGATTATTTTCATAATACGACATCATCATAAAAGGTATTCGCTTTGTACGGCGACATGGCACAGGAAACGGATGTCGTCGCTGCGAGGAAAGCAACATAATGCCTCCTGATTATTCAGTGCTACTGAGCGCGTACAATATGTCTCTGGTTTTTCTTACAGAGGCATTGCTCGAACGATCTCCTTTATGTTCATAGGAGCCTACAATGGGACAGTCATGCAGAAACGTTATGAGAAACCAAAAAGATTAAGTGTATGAGGTCAGTTATGGCTTTACATATTTGTATTATTTTTAATGATTGTATAAAACAAATAAATGAAAAGCTTCCTAAATAAGACTACGAGAATAATAAATGTATTCGGGGGTAACATAGAATAGCAGTCCTAACCACCACCATTGTCTTACAAACGAATAATGACAAAACTGATATCCCAATTGACGCAATATTAAAAGGACTTGCTTACAGAATGTAGTCTTATTCGAGGTTTGCCACATAAGCGGCAAGGGATAGTGGTATTGCAAACTCGTTTACTTCGTTCATCACATAATAAAAATAATTACACGTGGCTATGAGAATTATGTAATTCTATAAGTCGATTTTACCTCGCGCACCGCGTCGCTGCCGCGCAAATCTCTAGTGGAGTATCAGCGTAACCAGGACTTGTATATAGTTCCATTTTAAGAATAAATGTATCTTCTTCTAATTAATTATGTGTTTCTAAAGCATGGAAACGCCTGTAAATATGCACTAGCTGCTATCACGCTAACCAAGACTTCAATTGCTGAACTTTAGTTAATCATTCACCACTAGTTATTTCAGTGCTTTTAACTTAAGAAAATGCACTAACTTTCGATTCGATCCATAACACTTTCATCTCCAAGATCGCATCTTTATAACAGTCAATACCATTTGCACTCAACTTACCATCCGAACTACCTCTACGAGCTAAACTCAAAGGCAACTACGCCGCAATCTTCAAAACCACCTTTATGAGGCTTGTAATAAGGTGGAAGATCGTACAACGGAGTTTGGATTAACAGGGCAACTTGGCAACCGAAGTTAACTCCTCATCCGAGTTATAAATGTGTGGGAATAATCTGAACACAGTTACGGAGTTAGAAAAGGTTTTTCAAGATTATTAGAGCTCTTAGCACCGTTTGCTACTTAATACGGCGTCTGAGATAGTTTTAGCTGCGTTAAATGTTAAACTTTTTATGTTGAGGACGCAAACTACGTTGCTCGTACTATTGGGGGGCTTGTGATCGGGAGGAAAGAAAGATTTTATTGCTATTGTCCCTAGCGGACATTAATTCATGCGAACGGAGGGGACGAAGCTGGAAACAATAAACCTGGAGGCCAAGCTTTACGAAGAAGACTACCTCACGTTCGTGAAGTAGGTATTGCGAACAACATAAAGGCAGGCCCTTTAGCATTCGGAGGTAATAAAGAAGGAACATAGATAGAGGAATAAATTCATTCAATTCTTCTTTAATGTTTGGTTTGGTAGTTGACTTAACAAAGACGCTAGCTAGCTAAATTGTCTAGACAGGAAGGCCATATAAATCATTATATGACTTAATAAATATATTGGTAATTGTACTAGTTACACAAATTCCCGCTCCGAATCTGGGCTGATTTCTGTCATCTTTTTCAACACCCTAATCTACTGGCAGGGGACTGAGATCAGTACTCTAGCCCACCCCAATAAGGGCAATGCAATAAATGATACATTCAAAATGTGGCAATATGTAATAATCATACTTCGATTCCTGCTCGACGAAGTTTGTAAATATAATTTGACGGCCCCATAGCCTAGTTGGTAGTGACTTGCGAAGCGAGAGGTCCTGGATTCGATTCCCGGCTGGGGCAGATATTTATGTGACAGATAAATATTTGTCCTCGGGTCATGGGTGTTAG
>DWPA01000459.1:0-25008 GCA_018251375.1 Calpodes ethlius
AATAATTAAAGTGCATTTTAGATTTATTATTGATATTATTCTTAGTCTTAGTGTCATAAAAGTTTATTTTAAGTAGGCAATACTTTTGTCTACAATCACACTTAAGCATAATTTGTCGTGTATTGTTATACCATAAAAGCCCCGTAAAAAGTAATCGATAACGTTTAGCCAGGTCGTGCCCTTTCCGAGATCTACACATACTTCAGTCGCCGATAGAGGCCGTAACGTATCACGGCACATCAGGCTTTGCCGGCGACCATAGCGCAGGGCATACCCTTATTATTGAAGAAAATTAACTAAAAATTGATATTGAATCCATTCCTCTTTAAAACAGTGAAACGATACCTTTGTCTCCGACCAGGTAAGTGCTTTAATTTTGGAAATAAGTAGCACAGTCGGAGCTTCAGCGCACAGAATATTCTAGTCCTCCCACGTTCGATATTTCACTTGTCATTCGTACTATACAGTATAATTACTAGTTTGCTTCTAAATATTGATCGTGTACACTCTCACTTGTAATTATAGAATATGTGTTCATCGTCTGTTCCATTTGTGGTGACATAATGTCGATGTTATCAAAAAACAGGAATTGATCGCATAATGCCGGCAATGCTAGAAAAAAGTCTTCGCGACATGTTTTTACTGAGCATTTTCCTAGTTCTCTTGTGATATACATCTGTTTATGATTTCAAGAGTAGTTCTCAGCAGCTCCTATAGTGTAAAGTCACACAGGGCTTACCCAGTTTAGCTCAATTATCGACCGGCTGCGTGTAGTTATAGCATGAGTGTTCTCTAGATACTTCTTTTTATTTTCAGTAAGAACATTACGTCAGTAGGCATATTTCGTCGATAAACAACCTTTACAAAAATACTACATCATTGTAATACGTTATAACAATAACTTAAGCCACAATTATTGCCGATATGTTGCTTAAGTTTTTCTAATGTAATTGTCGCCCTTCGTTACTAGTGGTTGTTAACATTTGTCTAGGAATTGCTTTATATTATGTAATTTCCTAATTTGGACATTGATTGATGATGATTGATGGAATCATGGCTAGGCGTTTTAGCCATTGTTATTGTTTCTTTTATATATGTGAAGATTCGTTAACCTTACATTATTTAATTTAAACAATACCTGCAGCGATTCTTATTTTGAAACAACGATAAAGTGACTTGTCGTAGATTCTTCGATAATAGTGATATCTTTCTTTAACTAAATTAGAGAGAAGAGTAAAGATATATCAGTTTTCGGATTTTTGCTTATCGATGCTTATTGTTTGTACGCACGTTGCACGCGAGTAAAAGTATAATGTTATATTTGGGAGTGAGTCAAATGACGTCATTTATTTCGCCAATTATTATTGGAACACTAGTTATTCTCCGGCTCGGTCATTCCTACGATAAATTAGTTTCTAGACGTTTGAATTAGAATTGAAAAATCAAAATTTTGTACCAACATTTTATTAACATTTAATTATATTGTAGATGTCTATTAATGTCTAATAACCGGAAAATCTTAACATACAAAACTTTCTGTTACACATTTATCAATCAAACGATGAATATTCTAGATACTTTCACAATGATAGCGACTTAAGTTTTTATCTAAAATTTAAATGCGTGACTCATTAATTAACCGATTCACCGCCAGTTTGAGTCACCAGACTGCCCACTCGTAAACATTATTAAGGTCTTAACTGAATAATTGGCATAATTACATGTAATGTATGCACTTGTACCTACGTCAACGTTTTATGACAGTTGTAATTCCGATTACGAAAACTAGCGCGTATCGGCGGTGACTTAGTCCTTATCAAAACTATAATATCGTAAGTTCACACTATTAGTTAACTTTGTTTACAAGTTAATTAGAAACTTGATAGTTTTAATGAATACTTAATGTATTTACAATGCAACGAAGCAATGAATCAGAGAATCTATTATCCGAAAGAAGTTGCTTTCTATTTGATTTTTGACACGCAATTAGATATTCCTACTTTTGGGAATCTAAACATTTAATTCAAACATTCAAATAAATAATTTTGTTTCATATTTTCCACAACAAAGCTCAGATATATAGTCTTCTACTAGTCTACTATATAAATTCTTGCTATACGAATTTCGAATTCAGAATATAACAAGTTCAATGTTACTTTAGTATTTTTCAAGGAACCAGTATATTTCCTCAGAATTACTATTCACACGATGACACGGTCTAAGATGAAGTGAAACAACAATATTGCAATTAGAATAGACGATAAAGTAAAACATTTAACAGAAATTACGTTAATCTATGAAACCATAAAACAAAAATAAATTTGTAACGGTTATTTGATATTGACGTCATTCTTTTATTATCTACGTATTTCCACTGTTCGTAGGAATCGAGACAAAGAAATATGTAACTACATATAAAATATGTTTAAGTGTAAAAAAAATAGTTTGTATATCTAAATAACGATAATATTGTTCTAGATGTTACAAAAGCAAGTATTATTACATTATAATTTACTGCACTTTAGACTGATGGAAACTACCTGCTATCGTCAAGGTCTTCACATATAACAATTGGAAATGTATATCTGAGATTGCCTTCGTACATTGAATTTATGTTTATACGTTACGGTACGAATTGGTTTAAAAATATGAGAAAAGTTGTCATACGTCTACAATTGAAATAATGTTTGATGCACTGCGCTGAAACAACCCTAACAAGTTTCTTGGTAGTTGGCAATTTCAGTAAAAATTATTCACAAACTTGTACAAATTTGGACAAAAGCTTTCCGTATCACGAACGCTAACAAATTGACGAAACATTAATACAAATATGAAAAAACACGAACCAAAAACAGAAAAACATTTTGTATAAGAAGTTCTATATTATCTACCTTAGCTATAAACTTAACGTTACCAAATAAAACATTATTAACAATCATAACGACATCGCACATAATTTAATAATAATGTCCCTGTTTAATAATATCTAGATTATTGTCACATTGCTTAGTAAATATTATACATTACCATGCACTTGCACTGTCGATATACAGCGGCCAAAAACAAGTCCGATTATAACTCTGTCATCATCGCACCGATTTTACCGAATTTGAAACACGTGGAACATTTCTCGTAAGAAATAAATATACGCTAGAATTTTTTTAACACAACAATTTTATGCTCTAATCTAATGCAACGTAGAATGTTTACATTACATAGGTTTTTACGCCATTCCTCCCATCAGTCACATTCACTCGCGTCCCGCTAAAAGCTTCGATCCTTTGGTATTTTACGTATATGTTTTAATAACGCAATGGATTATTTTTGTTTGACTCGTTTAAAAGTCCGCTTCCCGGTAAAATGGCACTTTGCCATTTGAAAGAACCTATTACCCCAATGTTAATATAGGAATGTTAACCGACTCTTTTGTTGAAGAATTCTCTTGTTTTCTCGTCGACATGTGGCGGCGGCGTGGCCGGGATCTCGTGTTGTGGTCTCAACAGCCAAGGGTTACCTTCACCTTGTTGCGGACTACCATCGCTTCTTCTTTGATTAGTAGACGATAGAGTGATGTTTAGATGCGGTATTTGAGCTTTAGGGCACGCCGGCTGACTATTCGATTTTGGATGCATTGTGCCTGAAAATAAAATGATATCTTGATATTAATGATTTAGTTAATTATCAAAGAATTTCGATACTAGATAACCAATGATATTTTAATCATATTCACATTTGCCAACACTCAAACACTTGAACATTTTAAATATTGGAAATATAATACAATAGTGTTGCATCTGAAATGTAGCAACCGATTCTAATCAACCATTGCACTAAAAACAATAAAATATTTACATTACAATGCAATCTGTATTCTATGACTGGCTATAACAAATTATAACAAAGTTCTACATATACTACACAAAGCACTAATACACTTATCACAAATAAAAATACTCACGTTGGACGTTTAAATCGATATTTTCCAAACGAGAATTGATAGCGTCAACACTGTCAACAAACATGCTATTCCGTTGACCGCTTGAGTGGCCGGCTTGATATGAAATGTGCGTCGGCGAGACAAACGCTGGAGTTTATACCGCGACTGAGTCACAGTTGGCAAGAGATACTCCTAACTCTCTTCCACGTCACCGAGCTCTGACGCTGAAACGTATGACGCCAACGTTTCCGAGCTCGATCCAAGTTTTTTCTGCTCGCAAGATAATGTGCATAAGGAAAAAAAAGAGCGAAAATATTACTATTTTCGGTAAGATTTTAACACCAAGAACGTGTATATTACACGTGTAGTATTCAAAGAAGAATAACTTGCAGTATTAAAGTACAAAACTGATATATAATTAAAAGATAATTAGTAAAGACATTGAAAATTCATTAGAGATTATTACGGTTGAGTATAACTGTATAAATAATGTGACAAAGAAAAACTGTCCTAGTATTACATTACTAAAAACACGTACAAAACTGGATCAAGATCACTTAATAATACGTTGTACAAAACTTATTATATACTTCATTAAATGATCAAATACCATTGATGAATCCCATAGACAGTTTCAATTATACTTTACATAGGAACAAGTATAGGTTGACTAACTCGCTTCTATTCAAACACCTCGATACTTGACCGGCTTCGTCATAAAGAGGATGCTTGAGTGTTACCTAATCAGCACACTATCTAAACTTTATTACTCCTAATCCAGCCGGTATCTAGTGTATTGAAAACGTTTACATTTACAATACATTATTAATATATAATTTCTTATCATGAAGATAATGGCAAAACACAGTTTAAATACGATAAGAATAATACTGATAAGAACTTTACGGTACTTGTTTTTCCAGCAATTAACTGTTAGTTATAATTATTATTGTTTTTTAATTATTATTTACTCAGGAAATTCAATCACTAGTAGATTGTGTTGGGAATCGAAGGTTAGTTTGGGTAAGCTGATAACCAAAGGGGGATTACTAATACCTACGAGTTAATCACGTCATTAGTATTAATGACGATTACATATCAAAAATTATACTATGGAAAGATTCCAAGTCTTTTATCAACCTTCACTGCTCCTTATGCACTCCATTAAATAAATGACTGTTTTATCATATCTATTATCTTTTGCCAAAAATTAGAACGAATAGGTACATCATTTTATTACACATTAAACTTGCATCAAAGTCGGATTCTGCATTCGAACTAAAGGGTCATCCATCCATCGAGTCAGGAGGACTGTGATCTAGCTGTTATATCAGGGGGGTCATATGGCTAAGGTCTATACATATACATATAACTTAATATGATTATGTTTGTAGTGAAGACACTATGGTTGCATAATAATAACAGATAAACGTCGATCGCATACCTATGTGCTGCTCATCTTATTTATTAAGATGTATCATTGAGATTTATAACTGTTTGGGGGAGTAGGATGACCGGATAATCCCCTCTCTCTTAAAACCCATCCTTGCATTTCATCTATCCATCTAAGCGTCCTATTGGTTCCTTATGCGCGCCGCTCCAAGCAGTTCCGATTATTCAAAATAATAGAATTTATGACATTTATGTTATTTTACCAAAAGTAAAGTAATTATGTGAAATTAAATCTAAGAAAAACACACTTATTGTAAGACCATTAGTTGTGAAAGCGTAGCCAAGGTAACGATAACAGAGCCTCCTTAATTTTTCGGAACGACACGGAGAGTGCTATGAGTCACTTACGGGTAAACTATTATTACTCAACCTATATTCTCAAACTAGTTTCACATATATGACTACGCAAGGTTTATACGGAATTAAACTTCAGCTTCTTTTTAACAAATAACAATGTTAAGTTGTCAACATCAATGTAAATAAACAAGCAAATCGTTTATTTGTAATCCATCTCATAAAGCCGTAAACATTCGTTTGATGCCTTTAATACTTTTCACTGTATATCGTACCTTGCGGTATTTGTATGGGCAAGATAATTGAAAAAGTAGTTAGATAGTCAAACAACAATTAAATGTCACGCTTAAATGTACACTATTGCTTACGTTCCTAAATTAATATAATATTTGATATTAAACTTTGTGATGTTTTAGTTCTTGTTAGAGTATTTCTTGCACATTAGAAAGGTTTTCATAGCGAGGCCTAATCATCAAAATGTAGAGTTCGTGGTCATAGCCTGCGTGAGTTCTGCACAGATGTCCTACGCATTTTATGGTATCAAGGCTTGCGTGAATTTCTGGAAGCTAATAAAAATTTATTGTCTTTATAGTTTCAAGGGGCGATATCGCAAATAGGCAACCTGCCATCGTGCGAAGATTATGACATAAAGAGCTTTGTTTATTGCTCCAACTTTAGAAAAAAAATACTGTTTTTAAGGACATTATGGAGCAAGTTACAAGTAACGTCGTAAATCGGGTAAGCCTCACGGCGAACACACCAGCACAGTGTTAGTGTGAGCACTTCAGCACTTCGACGTACGGTTAAATTGGTCTATTATTAACTTTATCGTTTAAAGTCTCGAAACGCGGCAACGCCGGAGTTCAGCTATAAAAGAAATTAAAACTCAATATTTAACATTTAGGTACATCGACTAGCAAATATAGTTTTTGATCGTCATGTAAATTTGGTATGTTGCGAAGTGTCGAGTAAAATTTAATGAAAAATCTTTTGTATTAAAATACTTTTAGATTTCTTTTTAATAGTGAAGAGCTTAGTTAACAAATAGGTTTTATATGAACTTTTACATATTAGGTTTTACGTATATGGTCGATTTTTCACTTCTAAGAATCGTTTGTTTTCGGGACTGTAAAATAAAACCATTTGTTTTTATTAATCGACTTTAAAAAAAGGAACAGTGTAGTAATTATGAACATGATTCGTAAAAGACAAAAATATGAATTTGTAATAACGCTTTGTCGCTACTGATTACGTAAATAACTATATTTATAAGTCTAACGAATCTTCAATTGATTCGTCAATGGCGAATGTATGTGGGACGTATTGTTAATACAATACTGTATAAATTAACTGATCGTTATTTAAATTATTATATAGGTCTTCAATATTATCGAATTCTATATATACTGTTGTATATAATTTTATCTCGTCTCATTATTATTAAAAAGTCATCAAAGTTTGGTTTTATTTAATTAAAATTCAAATAAAACTTCACTATCTAAAAGAATAGGCTTGGAATATTAAAGCTGGTTATTGCAAGAAATTATTATTGACGAAGAATAACTAAATTCATATTGTTAGACTGTGTTAATGAGCGGTCAAAACCTTCAGTTAAAAAAGGATTTAGATCTATCCATAGAGTACTTATCCTACGAGTTATAAGTTTCAATCTATTTAAATAAAACATAACAATTTTATATATCGACAGCACCGTATTAGTGAAAAATAGATGCGGTGAAATAAAACACGTATTGCAAAATTTTATAGTAGTTTAATGTTAATCCGACGTTGTTCTTTGACGAACCCCGTTATATAAAAGCGCATTATCACGCGATCCGTAGCCTTTGTCGTAATGTGTGGATATGATAGTACCATCCGACCATGTTGGGTATCGATTTGCTGTCTCATACGGCGTATGTTATGGATTTATGCCTCAAGACTGACTGCAATGACTTGCGGTTCCAAACAAACATGTTATATAACTCTTTTCTCTTGTATAAAAAAACACTTTACTAAGTAATAAGTATTGTGAATATAATATATATATATAATTGAACATTGTTGATAGTGTAATGTAATTATATTATAAAATACTTATAACAAAAGACCGCGCTTATAGCGCAATGTTGTGATCTACCTCACATGCTGTTTTTGTAGTAAATTTAGTAAATATAAGTATTTTCTGTCAACGGCTCATTGACCCAGTAGCCGAGTTCGTGACAAGTTATATCTACAGGGCATTGCTCGATTTTACTGGCGTGCGACTTAGCGAGGAAGTATAAAAATTGGAGAAAACGAAGAGTTCCAAAAGACATAACTGACTCGTTGATGTCGTGTGTAGCAAATATTTACTGATTAATTTTAAGTAAATTTGTAACAGAGTCTTAATTAGCGTAATCGAAATCGTTGAAAATCGATTTAAAATAAATAAAATAATGTAGGTATAGGATCGAATAGGTTTTAGATGGTACAAAATTAAGTTCATAGATGGCACTACTTTTAATATAAATCTTATATATATACAATTCCGATAGAATTGTTCGTTCGTTCGTTCGTTCGTAAACGTAGGTGTAGGCAAGATAAGATATGACTATTTCTGCAGCGTGTTTCTTTAGGTGGGTCGGACTCTGACGACAGCGCCGATGTCGCCACCCAGCCCTTTTCCTTGTTCAATCAATCGGCTATCTTGTCGCAACTTTCAGATTCTATTAGATCTATTTCAATCAAGTATATTGAAGTTACAAGCTATTTACCTTGATAGAAATATAAGTAAGGTTCACGGTCATATGCAATTACAAAAAGTACATTTTTAACTTTCTTAGAAGGCAGCATTAAATGCAAAATGTATTCTAATCGCCTTACCATCTCTTAAGTACCTGTAACTATTATTAATGTTAAGCACGCAAGGTGAAAGTTAAATATATACTTATATTGACCGACTGTATTTATTTCGAAGGCACCGGTGGAGAATCGCCCACCATCTGGTGGACCGAATGGTTTAGAGTCCTCTGGTCAAATACCACCAGTGCGTCCTCCGCTTCTTAGATCTGATTCGCGGTCAACATTTTTACCTCAAGCACCGAGACCGGCTACTCCACAACAGCAACCGAGACCACAATTTCAGCCCGGTGGGGCTGTTACCAGTCCACCACAGCTTGGACCTCGTCCAGGAACGCCACCTCAGAGAGCTCCACTTAGCGCCGGACCACCTGGTTCTCAACAGATTCGCACTCAAGTCACCCAACAGCGACCTGCCGGTCCGCAATCAATTCTGCCACAACAGGGTCCTAGACCGTTGCAGTCACCGAATATTGGACAACCACCACAAAGGGCTCCTACACCGAATAATTTGCAGTTCGGTCCTAGACAGCCACCGCAATTTAGTGGGGTAACAACACCTGACGGGTCAAGACCAGTAGTACCACCACCAAACGGCAAACAAGGTACCAATTTACCAGTACCCACTGCAGTTGAGCAGCTCACACGGCAACCTTCGCAAGGTTCTTTAAAAGATCCAATTAAACCAGCCAACCTGGATAACTTAAACAGTACTCATGATAACCAAAACATTCAAAAGACCGAAAATGTCAATGATATACCCGGTATACCAAAGGGCAGAAGTTACAGTATTGCTGCTGCACCAGGCGCAGCAAGTCCACTCAAGATGGAAGATGATCGACGAAAATCTATTAGCGCTATTAGCGGACGGATAGATGATTTGGGTACCCGAAGTCCTGGCCTTGGACTCATTCAAGAAGCTAGAGACAGCAAAGACAATATTCGTGGCTCTAAAGAGAGTATCAGATCGGAAGCATCTTATGATGGTGGCAAAGATATTCCTGAACGCCCGGAATCACGCCTATCAGGATCTAAAATGACAGAATCATTTATGGGTTCCCTGTCAAACTTAAACTCTAAAAAGAAGTCAGACGACGATGATGATGTCATTTCACAGAATAACTTAACAACTCCAAAAAATGAGACACTGTCAAATCCAAACAAAGCGGATTTATCAGATCGTTCTCCATCATTGACTCGCAGTGATGACTCACCGGATCCTAAAAATGCATCACAAAGTTCGGGGATTACTAATAAATCACAAAGCATAACACCAGAACCACAAAGACCCAAAACACCCAAAATAGAGGTCCATCCAGATCAGAAACCGGAATCTCCAAAAGAAACGAAACAAGTTGTAACACCAAACAAAAATGTAGCAAAATCTCCAGTGCTAGAAGCGAAGCCATCTTCTGCGGTAGCTAAAAAACCTACTGATTTTAATGCTTCTCTTATATCTACCGATTCTAAAAAGTCAACTCCTCGAAAGGTAGCTTCAGCTCCAAAAGCACGTCCGAAAGGTATTTAATCAAAACATAATTTGTATTACTAATATCGATAGGAATGCGATTTTGAGATGAACCTTTAGCTTTAGTAAGTGGTAGCGATAGTTAGTAGAATACATAATTAGATTTAATATATGTAATAATTATTATTGGAATTTAAAAAAATCATGTTTTTTCTTAGATGGGGACAATGACAGCGGAGTTGATGAGTCTACACAGGGAAATGTAAGAAATTTTTAATTCACTGAAAATCAAGTTTATTAAGTAATAATTCCAGAAAATGTACAAAACAATTGTGAATTTTGTTCTTAGGACCTAAACGGATCACCGGGATCACCAAACAAAAAGTTGCCAAGCAAGTTACCGACTAAAGAGAAATCTAGTAGCAGCTTGAAACCAAGTCTTTCACGGTCATCCAGCAAGAGCGCTACGGCTAAAACTCCCGAAAATCCACAACCTACTGAAAAGAAAAGTAAGTATTTATTTAAATAGTTGAAGGATCTTAATTCACTCTTAATGTTTGTCTCTTAATATTTTACTGCAAAAATTCAAGGTATATTTTTGATAATAGTAAAAATTCACTCGATTTAAACAATCTTTATTTGTGTTTATGTTTATATGCGTGAGCGGGCGTATGTATGTGTGATTGAATAACGGTGTGCTTGATTAATTTTAGTGTATATATTTTATGCTCGTTTGTTTCTTTTTTTTTAGTCTATATTTGTTATACTTTTTGATAAATACTTTATTATGTAAATTATATTGTAATGTATTATGCCAATGAGAGTATGCTACAGATTTTTTAAAGCAATTAATTGACAAAATGTTTTAATTTTAATAAATTTAATTAGTTATTTTTTAAATTCTTGAAAGAATTTTTATTACTCACATTTTCTGGTAAGTCGTTGTACATTTACCACGAGCGTATTTTATGTTCGTTTTCAATATGATGTTTTGGTTGTTGATAATATCAAAAAAAAATATTTTTCTGTATTGTTGTTTGTGTTAAATTTATATTGGTCTGTTTAGTCAATACATTTGCATGCAGTTGCAATTGCGTGTATACTTCTGTTAAGAATTTCCATGATTGGTGCTATTCGTAAAGTAGGTGTTGCCCACGGCTTCATCTTTTACCATAGTGTGCTGGACAGCGCTTTTATTAAACACTTTCTTTAGTTTGGCTGAATAATATTGTAATGGATCTTTCCTCAGAAATGAGATAATTTTTCACTGTGAAAAGTATCTAATTCATCCTCCCAATTATCTCTACACAAAGAACCATATCATACTGACAAACAAACACACTTTCGCATTTACAATATTAGTATGAAATACCAATAGTTTTATTCAAAATATATTCTTATTTTTAAGCGTTCGAGCACAAAAAATACCATAAACGATAATGTAAATTATGTGTTTATTTTTAAATGCCTTGAATATTCGTATTCTCCTTTTAATTGTTTAACGTTGTATAAATTTGACTACAGAAGTTCCGATGAACAAAATTCAAGTCGGCAGTGCACCGTCCCCAAACATAAAAGCCGTTAAATCCAAAATTGGATCTCTGGAGAACACAACCTACAAACCTGGTGGAGGAAAAGTGAAGATTGAAAACAGGAAGATCGACTTCAACAACGCGGCACCTAAAATTGCTGCGAAAAACGAGGCTTATACTCCAAGTGGTGGAACTAAGAAGGTATAAGCTCCATTTTATTATAAATATGAAATTAACCAAAACTTTGTTCCTTTTAATGTAGTTTAAAGTAGTGTTAGGAGTGTGTGTTTATTTAATTTAAAAATTGTGTCTGATTTACAAGATTGTATTATAAAACAAGATTTTATATCAAATTATCAACAAAATATTGATTTAAAAAGCAGGAATATAAAAGTAAATAAATAAAAGTTCTGAAAGAAGGACACACTTATTTAATAATGATATTTCTCTTACCTTTTTCAATATTTGTTATAGATTACGACCACAAAGTTGGAATGGAATGCAAAATCTAAGATCGGGTCGCTCCAGAATGCAACGTACAAGCCCGGTGGTGGAGACAAGAAGATTGAGACAGTGAAGCTGGACTTTAAAGATAAAGCCAAGCCTAAAGTGGCATCTACAGCCAACCTGAGCCACAAACCTGGTGGAGGTGGAGTCAAGGTAACGAGAGATATCTTTCATATCAATTACTCTCGAAATATTAAATGATAAATCTGAAAATAAGACAAATTTCAGTGTTTCTAAAATACAATGCAAGGTACCTAGTACCTAGAATTTATTCAAAGAATAAAAAAAAATCCGCATTTTTTTAAATTGAAACAAATTGGTAAAAAAGGAATAAGTATGTCTTTGATAGTTGATAGTTACGATCCACACAATCTTTTGAAAAAACAGATTTGTACTCAACTACCTGTTAAAGGTAGATATTAATTAAATTTTATAGTATGATTTTTTTAATTTCTTTAGTCAGCTAATGACAGGAAACAGTTTGGGTGTCGTTGTTGTTTTTAGTTTGTTAAATGGGCGCTTCCTCGTTGGAGAGCGTCGAGTAAACCTTTTAACTTTCATAACTTTCACGGAAAGGTTAGTTTGGTGTATATTGTATTCGGAATGATTTTTTATATTCAAATTAATGCATTCGAATATGCCGTTTTTGTCATGTTCACCGAATAGGTTTAGTCAACAAAAATGTTTCCGAATGGGCATGTTAGAGCTGATGATGCTATTGGCTGTGGCGTGGAATGCTAATACTGATAGGCATTGACGTTATTTCACGGCGATTGTTATTTATGTAAATTAATAAGACAAGTGGATAATATAATTGCGGAATGAATAAAATTGCAACATTACAAGACGATACCACGAAAATCACAACGGAACTGCTTGAGTCCATGAAATTTTAAATGCACGCTATTCAATCGATAATAGTTATTTACGTAAGGATCATGTATTGTGTATGCAAATCACGACAGGCGCACTAGATATCAATGGAGAATTTCACCGTAATTTATGATACACATAATCACTTGCATAGTAGTTTACAGATGTGGCCTTAAGATCACAATGATATATATTACATAATGTATAGGGTTTTATATACACACGTAAACCACGTGTTTCCCAGAGTGCACATGAAATTCGAGTTAAAAGAGTTCCGTAATGTTTAGTTTTTTTATCGTAGAACAAAGTTTAAGAACTCACTCAAATCTGATTACTGGAATTACCCTGAATAATCAGTGAAGAAATAAAGTGCATAATAATATGGAAATTATGTCGGGTGAATTAAAAATTGTATTTGAAAGACTGAGAACTTTTTGTTACCTTAAATACGACGTGTTTTATATACGCTGACTCATCACTACCTGCGTGATGCAAGATGTGAGTCACGCTGAATTAAGCCAATTCACAATGTCAAAGACAATATTACGGAGCTCTGCACATATGTAACGCTTTATATCATCATTAGGTATATCTTAGCGCACACTCACTTTTCCGAACAGATTGAAAACCAAAAATTGGATTTCAAAGCCCAAAGCAAGGTGGGCTCACTCGACAACGTGAAACACAAACCGGGCGGCGGTGACGTCAAAATATTTGACGACAAAGACTACATCAAGCAAGTTGGAGGGCAGTCTCCGCTCCCCAATAGTCACAATCAATCGCGGCAAGAGGTAAAGCATGCCAGTTGTGTGGATTGCTCCATGTTTTTAATTTCGATGTTTTGTTTCATTCTTTTCGGTTGCTTTCGGTGATGGTTTCTTTCGTTATCGACGTTTGTTCTAGACGTATAATTTTCATCCCTCTTTTGTTTCAGCCCGAGTATTTATACACCTATTACTGATTTTTTAAAATTTGGGTTTTAAGGTATTTTTGGTGGCATCAAATTTGTTTTCGTTTTCCTTGACTAACTGGTTTTTGTTTCCTTTCATTGACTTAGTGTGACTGCTTTTTTTCGTGTCGTTTTTAAAGAGTATTTTTTTACAATAACATTACAGTTCTTTGGATAAATAATTAAATTTTGGTTTCGTTTTTGTTTTAGAGCCCAATACCACCATCGACGCAAGCTCCAAAATCCGATGAGAATCTGAATCAACAGCCGTGCTAAAGCTACTCATCCCGATTATTTATATTCGCTACTAAATTTATAACAATAATCAAGAGTCCAAACGTTTTTTTTATATTTTTAATTTGTCATTGTTAACGACTATTATATACGTATAGTTAATGATTATATAATTAGACTTAGGTATACCATTGTGTTGACCTCTGTTGTATTATTTGTATCTTTATTGATAGTGTATTCTCATGCAAGTTTTCATGTTTGATGCATATTATTACAACTTAGCATATCGTTTTAGACAATATTACGTTGAATGTGTACTTCATGATTTGTTACTTGTTATATTGATTGAACTTGCAGTTTTATTTACGAAACGTGGTAAATTCTCCCCTTCAATCCGAGACTGCTACCAATAGTTGATCATCCGTTGTGCCAATAGTTAATAATAGTACAACTTAGTTGCCCACTTAGTTTAACACAGTTTGCAAGTTCTATTCGATAATAAAATAGTTTAGTATTTTTAGTACTAGTGTGGTACTAGTTTTATGTAATACTAGTTTTTCTTGCTGGGCAATCAGTAGATATTCACTCTCGAACTAACATAAAGTGCTCACAGTGTATCGATGTTTATGGAGCGATGTAATGTATCGTCGTACGCTCTTAATTATCTGGCAACCTTATGTGCATTTATAATCATGATGGTCATTGATTACATTGACAATGGATTCTAATTGGACTGTAACCAATCGGTTAGGACGTCACAGATCAGATAAAACAGACGATCAGGTAAATTTTAATAAATATAGTCCATAGGCTATATTAGGCCTATTGTATTTAAAATGAATCTTACTAGGTAACTTTGTCAGGATTTTTCATGTGAGATTGTAATTTTGCCATATGTGAGATAATTGGTTTAAAACATTAACTAATTAATGTAGATAAATGCACTTTTCACATTAAATAGCGTACCTACTACTTATTTGCACCATTGCTTTGTTATTTACTTGCTTTCAGAGAGGTTGAATAAATTCATTAAACTGGAAATGAAGTTTCATGCGTTCAATGTAAGATTTGTAGGATCCAGTCACGGATTATCCATAATCTGTGGACCCAGTAAAGTAAATTGTCGGTCCATTTTTGTAAATTGTTTACGTAAGTATGCATTAGATAAGATTCACGCGATGTGCAATCCTTTCTCAGGTGTAATTCATGCAAATTTTTGAGCTTGTTATATTATAATATATGTGGTTTTACATTATTCTGTCAATCTCCAAATATTTTAATGTGTATTTTAAATAGGGGAATGTAAAAGGGCTCCCAATCAAGATCGTGGGAATTGTTGTTGGAATTATTAACATGGTTCTTGACACACTGTCTTAGTAAACAGGTAACAGCATATAACGATTTGTTATGATATTACGAAACTAGTAATATTCAAACCTTGAAGACACTAAACTAAACTATGACACTGTGTCTAGAACATTGTGGGCTCGACATCGACTGACCAGGAATATAATTATTAGTAGGTATTAATAAATGTTTTATATTATACCGTTATGAAACTAATTAGACATAGATAGCTGTATCAATGTAATGTCGATGCTTTGAAGTCATTATTTGCATTGTCGGTAATAAGGTAGTGAGTTGCATTTTAATTAGTTTAAGATATGGAACAAAACTTCTGAAATAATAATACGATTATGTTAATTTTATTCCTTATGTTACCTTAACGTTTATCAGCTATGCTATAATATGCTAAGTATGTTTTTTTTCTATCAAACATTAACAAAGATAAAGTAGAGAAATAGGAATAACTTTTTAAACTAATAACGTATACTTCAGTCGCAGAGATCGCAGTACCAAACTGTAACTGGTAAATGTGAAATTTAATACAAATTAACGTCGACGTGTTTGTTTCATTTCTGTGTCCACGTTTGTCATTAGTTTGTGCGTAGGTAATGCGTATCACAGTACAACGCAAAACACCCTGCACGCACCTTAGATGAACATACTGTACTTGGAATATCATGTAAGTACCTACATATTGACGTTTTTATCAATCAACTTTACCAATTTACGTCAGTCTTAACCATTATCAGCCGTATTTCATTTATGCTTTTATTATTATTAATATATGTACCTATTATACGTATAAGGTGTCCGTGTGCTTAAGCCTTTATCTATTTTTGCACAGGTTTTGCTACTATACGGTATGCGACCAAATATCCATCATGTTATGTCTAACTTTCCTGGAATACCTTTTGGACGTGAGAATTATAAATAAAAAACCTACAAAAATAAATATAGTTAATATTATACCTATATCAATAAATAACGATTTAAGGTCCATTTAATTGTGCGAGTCCACTGTAGTTGCCATGACAACATTAAAAGGAAAGGCAATGATATCACAATACATTCGTACAATAATTGTGGTCGATTTCGTTCCAGGGTATAATATAACCAACCCTCTACCTAAGTTACTATTCGACGCAGATCAAAATAAGAACACCTATCGAGATAGATTGATTAGTTTATAATTTGTCGATTATTTTGATTGTATAACTTTTGTTTATTATATTTTGTGGTTAAAAAAATACATTGTTTCGTAAATAATGATCTCCTTTCCTGTACAGGAGAGCATATCGATGGATCATTGGGAAGATGACGTGGAAGAGCGTCCGTTATCGCGGAGTTATTCAGCGCGGTTCCCCCGCGCACCCCGCACCCCCCGGGCGCTGTCTCCCCGCAAGCATCATGACGAGGAGCGCATCCAACATCACAACGAGCGGAACCGTCGCGCTTCAGCCCGGCCGGCCAGCGCCCGCGACCCGCGAGGGTTTTCACGGCGACCCTCCCTCACTCAACGCCCCGCATTCACAATATATTAAGCCTTTTAACTTTATAATAAACTTTGATCTATTTCTATTAGATGTTGTAGACGGTCTCCACACCAACATTTAGGATGTGTAGTCATGGGCGTAGTTAGTAACTTTTCGGGGGATACGTCCGGAAATAATAATACAATTTTTCATTGTCTAGTTCGCCTTGTTGAAGCACTCATTTCAGGAAGTAATTAACAACTAGTACCCACAGCCTGGTTTCATAATAAAATCCCCGAGAAAATGCAGTATCTCCCTTAAAATTGTCGTACATCTTTTTCAAACATTTTAATTACATACAATAGTTGTTTTTAGTGACTAACGAATCTATTGTAGCAACGCCCATGAAAGTCTTAATGTAAAATCACATGATAATTTTATACATTTCAAATTACACTCACTTGGTACCTATTTCATTTACATAGGTATTCATAAACATATACATTAGAATACACAGGTACATTAGAATATTAAAGGATAAGTAGATTACTAGTCACACCGAAGTTAATCACAGAAAAGATGACGTTCGGCAAACTTATATTAAGGGGTAGAGCACTATTTTTAAGGTTAATTTCTAGATTCATAAAATTTTTCAATTCCGTCCAAAAATATATTAAATATAAATTCTTTAATTATTCATTAATATTCCTACATTAATAATACAGTAATATGATTACAACATGAATTGTAACTTTGAGGCAATAGAATCAAAACGATCAGTCCTCGCTGGAATAAAAATGGATCTCACGCGTTGACTGTGAAAGAGAGTTTAATGTAATAGTTTCCCAGAGTAAAGCAATACGACTTTATACATAAAAAAATATGTAATCGATTGAGAGTAAGCCGATATCATTAATTTGTGTGTAGGTATCTTTTGACTATTAACGGAAATCTACGTTACAAGTTGTAATACCTAAATAAAATGATCTTTTAAGATAATCTAGGGACAAATGCGATTAAGGAAGATATTTCGGAATACTTTATTCCATGCTTGCATTCTCAGGATATGGTGTTCAAAAGAAAGAAATCATAGATACTAATACTTACATTTAATTAGTAATTATTCAACAAATAATTTCGGTGTCATGCCATTGAATCTTGGTATGATACGTACCTATAACGAAACTTCAAAATGGAAGTTCTCAAGCACAAGTAAAACAATTAAATAATCAGGCAAATATAATCTTTTCGCATATATTTATAGAAACATTTAGTGATAAGAACACACAATAGTAAAACGACTTGTGTAAGGCGTTTATTAGCAGCGATCACGTGTAGCCATTGCACGTAGCAATTGTAGAGAATCTCATCATTTTTCTACTTCTACTAGTGGTTCAACTGCTTATTTATGTGTTTTATTTATGCAGATTAAATTAATATACTTTATGAAATGTCCAAATATATCGGTGTTGAAATTTGTGGTTTTATTTCTCTTCCTGATTGATTAACAGACCATTTTAAGTAACTCGTGAGGTGGGGATATTCCATGACAATTACTTGGAAGACCATGCTGCGCTTGGTATGTTGCAGTAGCAACAGAAACAAATAGTGTAGTAGAAATTCACATCGTAATATTTCATATAGAATAAGATGAGAGTATGGATGGCGCTTATAGTATTTAATTTTATATCGAAATGATTCGTTTAATTGTAGATATTTTTTTTTCTAGTTGAGCTGCTGGGAATGAGTGAATTGTTAGAATTCTGATGTCGTTAAATCTTGAACTAATGGCGTAACAGAAAACGCACAAAAACTGTTAGCGCTTTTTGATTTTTCATAATTACCTCCCATTTTTTCTACCTCTGGCTAAAATTGATTAATTATGAAAAAATATATACTATAATTACAATATTTAATCATAATCAATTTTGATATTTTTTATTTAAATTTGATTGCGCCAGTTTAAAAGTGCACTTATAGCTTTTTTGCTTCACAGTTACTGATGTACATGATCAATAGGCTATAGTTGCTGGGAATACCAAATGACAGGAATTTTCCTGACGAAATTTTAAATAAAAATAAATATTTACTAAACAGTTCATTTTAAATTAATCTCATGCCAGTATCACATATTTTATTTGGCTCCGGGTAGGATATTGACATAAATAGTGACATGACAAAAAATATCAGGGACTTTTCAGGAAAATATATTTTCATATTTGATAACAACATCCGTAACCACAAAACATTGTAACTGATTCAATGCATCGTCTGTCGTATATTGAGTGTCCCTCTTTAATTACTCTACTATTTGGACTTGGATCAATTTCCTACTACATGTTATAGGTACAAATGTATATTTTTTAATTTAATCCCTAATTTATATTCAGTTAAAATATTATGTATCTTATTATAATACGGTGGGAAACATATATTTTAACTTTATCTGCAAACATCGTAACATACAATTCATTGGTTTTTCAAAATATTATGAATTATTAGAATAGTCCAAATGTTTCAATGCATAACCTAATTAGAAGAATCGGCATTTGTTATCCATTCTTCAAACAAGAATCGAAGTATTAAATAACTATTAAATTCTGTCTGCGAGTTGTTAACTCAATTATATTTTAATTAACTTAAGAACAATCTAGGTAAATATTGAAACAACATTATGTTTTATATATTGTTTAATTGGTGTACATGGTTATGCGGTACAATATTATTTATCAATTGTTAATTCATTAAATTATGGCACTTAACATAATAATATCTTTAAATTAAATAATACATAATAATGTTCCATGAATATGTCTAATCGAAACAAAATGATTTATCGTGATGAACTTAAATAATTATTCGGAATTTATGTCTCAGTCGTTCGTTGACGTTCGTATGAAACGAAGCCTCTTTTTTATTTTCACTCTTTTTTCTTAATAAAATAAAATCTTTAAACCAAATCCAACTCATTGATCCCAATCGTAAAATTATAAATACCTTTACACACATAATCGTAAAAACTTAACGTTTGTACCAGAAGAGGACAATCCACCACTCACCGCCCTACCATCGTTTCCCAGAACGAACGCGCAGGAATTATAATGTCGTTTTATAATAAAAATAACTGGTCAACTTCGTTCGACAATACAAATACTTGATAAAAACTTACGACTAACAAACTTTCTAAGGTTCGGTTACATGCGCTACTCTCAAGCGATTTCAAGCAATCGAAGCGAACCGCCCGTCTCCATCACTTCATCAATGCAATACGTGAATATTTAAGGCATGTCGATTTGACTACACATCTAAACAGACATCATAATACGTTTTCGACAGTTTTAACATATCAATACAATTTGTAGAAGCATCCAGTAATGCAATGTTAAGTAGACGACACGATGAATCGACTGATGCAACAAGCGAACTCTCACAACACGTAACACGTACAACTTTAATTACATACAAAAGGCCACAGCACATCATTCAGTCACAAACAAAGCGCGAATAAAATAACACTTTAATGAAATACCTATTTTACATTCAAAATTCATGATTTACACAATATGCATGACTCGGCGAACTACGATCAACATTCTTATAATTCTAGTTATTGTATAATTATATCTACAGTACAGTCCTAGTTGTCAACATACGTCCACCTTCACTGAGATTGACCGTATCGAAGAGCCTCTTAAGTCATTGTTCTTTGAACGTAGTTGGCAAGTTCGAAACACCGCCCCGGCCGGAGATAGACGCCCTGTTTTACGCTAAAATATTTGTTCTACGAGTACTACTTTCACCAATCTTGTGACTCGATAGCACGACGGACTACGAGAGGAACTGTATCGTGCTTTCAAAAGATTTGTTACAATTTTGACACCTTTTTTTTTCTCTACTAATAATAATTTTATAGAACATTATTTACAATTACGTTACATCGATAATAATTTGAATACTGAACATCGATTCGCGTATAATAATATTTTATAATGAAATTACATTCGAGTATTTTACGGTAAATATCATAATATCCATTAAAACCGCCTTCCCCCTTGAGCAATACGTACACGTACCAAAAATATTGTTTTATTCGTCTTAGATATGGCTCTGACATCACAATTGTAACGCATTAGACAGCTACTAGCGGTCCGTATAAATTTATATGCAACATTCAAATATGTTTAAAGAACATTTCGTTGTGAAGTTTTAGTCGCAAATGATGTGAAAATCGGACTTGCACCCACAAAACGCCCTTAGCAGTGTGCTGGCGAGGAGGAGTGAGACAAGGAGAGGCGCATGCGATTAGATAAGACTAAAAGTTACGCACCGACACTTTTCCGAGCGTTTGTAAGATTTAGGATGTAGTATCGCACCATACCGTTGAAGTAGGACCCAGGAAAGGAAATTAGGCGGAGGCCATGCAGTTAGTTACATATGAAGTTAGCCGTCCTACAAAACCGTGTGCTGTACGAACAAATTTTCCACATGATTCGGGAGCCCTAACCACAAACTGTAAGGATGGTGTTTAGGATAGGCGCATGCGGTTAGTAACTACATTCGAGTTAAGCTAGTCTGTGATAATATCAACATAGTAAGTTACTCTGTACCACCATAAGCGACTAATGGTAACCACTAAATGCCCGCCATATTATCTTAAACGATGCGTTAAATGTTATATATTATATACAGGCTTAGACACCAATAAATACCGATAACATTATAATACAATATCGTTATACTTTAGACATCAATTGCCGTCGAAATTATCTAAAAATGAACAGCGACATCTATCTCTCGGCGACGATCATTTGATTCTAGCGCATGATATAGCCTTATAGAATGAGATTATCTCGACTAAAACTTTAATAATTATATTAGATATCACATCCCATTGCTGAATATTTACTGTCAACGCCACAACATTAGGTGCTTAAATGCGATAATAATTATGATTCTCAGTAAATATTTTCACAATTTGTGTTCCTAAGAATAATTTATATACAGTCCAAGACAATTTTCGTGCCTTACAATATAAGACTAGATTTTACTACAGAATTAAAATACATGATTTCATTTAGGTGATGTCAAGTTGGGTCGTTGGATGGAGATTACCGAAGACTTGCTGCGTCATAGTTACAAAGTATATTAAGTTTCTAAGAGAAAATAAGTTAGTCTTAAATATTTTTTTATTTATTTATAGAAACCGAGGGTAAATAAGAAAACCTTAAGTAAACGTATTTAGTGCTTTCGTGAGTTAGAACTCAAAAGGACGAATATGTCGCAATCATCTCACAGTGGCGGTAATCCCCGACCAAGGACCAATTTAATAATAATATTAATTAGGGAAAATCGTGTGAAATTTGCTCATACGGGTAACATAAAAATTAAATTAACTCTTACTTAAAACGTCGAAGGTAAGATGATTAGATGCACTATATTTACAAAGTTATCAGCACTTATCCCAGCCATACGTTTCAGTTCCATTTTTAAACCGATCCGATATAACAATGTTCCTTCTTTATAAACTATTGCACCGACCAATCACGACGTCCACTTTATCACACTGTACGGAGTATTTTAAATGTCACTCTAGGAAGATCATTAACGAGTTCAAGCGCTGAATTGACAAGGATTTCACAGACAACGCACCTCTAGACACGTTAACACACAGACGGTAGCTGGCGACAGCACTCTCTTCAGTAGTTACGGGTAACTCAGCTCTGAACCGTTCCAAATATTCAGATCACATAGATTTTATCGACTATGCTCAATGTTAAATTATGTAGTTGATGACTTTCCAAATTTTGTTGAGAGGGATCAGCTTCTTTTTTAGCCTAATATGAATATATCGTGTTATTGAACTGATTTGGAATCTGGTTCCCTACTTTGAACCATTGAGCGGACTTTTTTGTCGAGTTACTCATATCTACGCACAAGTTACTTGCCTGTTCGTTGTGATCTTCAACTGTCACCAGCTACGTAACCATGGTAACGGTTTTCAATGTCTCCCGTAGTTGTAGCGCAACGGCCGCCAGTGCGGCTGCCAGTCGTGCTATCCCTGCCAATATCAGAAGTCTTCGAGCAGCACGGCGTCCCGTGGCACCAACCCTTTCTGCTCGCCCCGACAGCAGAGTAGGTACTGGTCATCTACCTCCAGGATAAGCCGCAATCGTTCACCTTCGTTGAAGGCTAGGTGACCTGAATCCGAAGGCAGCCGGTGCCACAATGTCCTGACGTACCTGAAATTTACATTTGGAAATTGTTGTTACGTACATTACGTATTACTGCCGTTTGAAAATGTTATACACTTATTGAGGCAAAAGTATTGTAGCGTTTTTATTATCAAATATAATTGATTAGTCGAGGTTGCATTTTATACTTTAACTAAACTACTTAAACCAGAAACTGGGTACGTCCATGTACTTACTTGTTCTTGTTAGCGTGTGCGTGCGCGTTGTGAGGGCGTGTAGCCGAGGAGGAAGCGGCGCGGCGCGGGGCAGCGGCGGGGGGAGCGCGTCCGTACGGCAGAGAAGACGGCCGCGGCGCGCCTCCAGCGCCGTCCACTCGGTCCACGCGAGACGTACTACACACAGATATCTTGTAAGCACTACGAAAATATTGTGTTTATCTACAGCAGGTTATTTATTTATGCCCTTTTATTTAGACCTGAAACTAGTTTCACACGGACGCACTTAATGCCTAGAATCGTCCATCAGTCCAACCTGGGCACTGTCTTACCAAGGGGCTGCTGCCCTCCTCTTCGTTTGGATTTTGTATAACCTCCAGCACGTGCCTATTATTGTCCATCAAAGTTGGCAATTATTACGCGTTTGCCTCCTATTTTATGCAATTTTTTTTCCGCCAATGATATGGGGAGATCCGGGCCTATATACATAGGTAATTGATATGTGATACAAATTAATTGTCAGATAGTTACAACTGTAACTATTGTGCTGACTAAACTTAAGCTATATCCCTGCCTTAATGGTCCCCTTGACCACGCCACATAATGAAATTTTGAGTTTTATTATCCTTGTTCATCACTAGGTCAGTGAGATGATTATCACTAAATCTATATAACTTATCTACCTATACACACGTTTTTTAACGAATAATCGCTGTCTGATTATACGATTTTTATTTAAGAAAAAATATAAAAATGGATATAAAACAACTGGCTAATTACACAATATTTTTTTAAGTAATAAAAATGTTTATTATTTCTAATTCAAGACGGGTTTCATACAGGTCTGTCTATCAGCAAACAATAAACTATCAGCTTTAGCGTTGTGTAAATCAATCAAGGATCGAGCGTATAAAATATTACGGCTATTCTACAGTTCACGATATCAGACAAACCCATTCATGTTATCGAAGCAGCAATCAGACATGAAATCCAGTTCGCATGATTTTAAATGGTCATTGTCCTCGAACAGAACAGACTCAAGATTGTCTCCTAGCATTTCTAGCCGAGTACAGTAACACCAATATAATCGTGAAATGTAAAATGTTTGACAAAATCATTCTATAATTATTTGTTACTAGTTTATTATGCAATATTTTATTATTATTCTGATCACGTTTGACACCCTTTTTGGGCTGGAATAGCCTCAAAAACTAACCTGACCGTCAGCGTAGGCAATTGATTTATATTCTCGATAATTTTAACGTTTAAAAATTTAGTTTTTTGTGATATTCGTCACTAAATGTCTCATATCTTTGTATCTAATTTCAGCAAATAAATAATATTTGGACCCGATACAAATTCAATAAACTGGCTGCAATGTTTTACGAAAACATTACTTAAGTATTTTTTTTTCAATTCATAAATCTTTAATTGCTACTATTTTTGATTATTTCTAACTGCTCCAGTAAATTTATTTTAAAACTTAAATTTAATATTTAAAATTTAGTTTTAATCTAATCATAAATCTTTGTGAGGAAAAAATGATTAGGAAGATGTTTTGTTCACAAACTTAGCGTTAGTTTAGCTTTATCTAGCTGGCTATAGTCTATATTTACATTATACTATATTATAGATTATAGTTGTAATTTTTTTAGGTATTTAAACTCCTCAATCTCTTTACTTAATCCTTTCCGAAGCA
>DWPA01000460.1:0-24991 GCA_018251375.1 Calpodes ethlius
GCAAAACCGGCTTCTTTGCTTCGATAGTTTGCTGGATTTGGTCATCAGTTCTTTATATCGGTATATTGACGTTATCATGATATCGATATTGATGATTAATGACAGCCAAGGTAACCTTACATTGTGGTCTAAGGAACGCAATATCATTTTCTTCAATAAATTTTCTTTGTAGTAACGACTAAAGCGCCCCTGGGTGTACTGACTTCTGGCCTGGAGCAGGGCGACAAACCATTATTTAGCCCATATTTTTTGTTTTCGCCCTAGGGCTACGCTTGATAAATACGAACTTTCATGCACAACAACAATACATACGGGAAGACATACAAAATCTAACTTCACATTTTCTAATCGTCATCATTGTCAGGTTTGGATTATCTAATCTGTGGCTTGGGCCTCTTTTTCAATATAGTGTGTCTAATAATGCAAACGTTATTAATTATTCAACCATAAACATGAACCGACAATTTCACACACATAACTCAATGATGTAGATTACTCCGTGACGTTTTCCTCTACCGAAGCAAGTAATATTAAATTTCCCGTACGAACATGACTCTGAAAAATATGCAGGATTCGAACCCAGACTCTCTAGATATCGATTCAGCGGTTTTATACGGTGCACGGTAGCGATTACTGTGCCTTACGGAGAATTATTAATGATAATATACTTCGAAATTCTAAGTAAGGGCCAAACTATGTACTAAGAAGAAATAAAATTAGGTATAAGTACATCGACTTTTTTTGACGATCAGCAGCGGTTTTGTTATTATGTAAAGGTTTTGCTGTTCAGCTGCAAATAACTACTAGTCCATTTATATTATTTAGTTTACCTAGTTTAAGGAATACTGGGTAGGTGATATGGTTGCCTGCACACGGCTTTTGTATGCAGTTTTTTAAGGTGACTCAAGGCCACTCGTAAATTTCAAGCCTAAAGCAGTGGTAAGCCGACTGCAGTGAGTCAGCGAGGGTCACGCAGAGGTGACGAGCGAGTGGCGGCGGCGTGTGTGATACCGATATCACCCGAGTGTGGCCGCACATCGGCCGGTCGGCCCTCCGCCGGTGATGTGCTGATGTCAGTGGAAGCGGCGAGCGGCGACTCTCCCGACGGCGGCGGACGCACGCACGGAATGCAGCGGGGCGCGGGGTGCGGGCGCGGGCAGCTGCTGCCGCGGCGACGCTCGGTCGGGTGATCGGGTCGGTGCTGCCCGCCGCCCGCCGCCAGCCGCCAGTCCGCCGCGCGCCACCCGACACGAGTGTTGTTCGAGACGTGCGACACCACCTCCGCCCGCGCACAGGTAAGTAGTATCGTACGACCTTCACATTATTTCTTCGCTTTGCGTCTCTTCGGGGACCGAGCGGGCGAGCCGGCGGCGGCTTCCCCGAATATTTCGTCTCGATCCGGTCGGCGGGCGACCAGAAATAGCCGGTGGTCGACCGTGCCGGTATCTTCCTCCGAACTGCCGGTCGCCGGTGGCGCTGCGGCGCGATGACCCGTCGACTGTTTGCCAAACGAGAATCCCTAAATACTTACCGGTCAACGCTTCTGCGGCTTTATCAGTGTTACATATTTATTATTTGTCGGTGCGGTGAGGTCAGCGGGCGCGCGCGGCGATGTGCGCCTTATCGCGTGAGCCGTAGGGTCGGCGCGGGCGCCCGCGGCGACCACGGCGCGGCGCAAGCGCCCGACCTGCTCTGTCTTTGCTCTGCTCTTGCGTCGATCCTATTTACAATAGATATATAACATACAGAAACCTATACAATGATTTGCAGTCCAACAGATGTTCTTGTTCCAAATATCTTATGATAGTAACATCATGTTGTCTCTCAGTATAGCAAGAACTACAAATATTTAGTTATCAGCTCTAATCATATCAATATTACGATTTTTCGTTGGAAGCGGGTACCTTAAATTTTATATCCGTACAGGTTACAAAAGTACTACTTTTAATTATCGTTAGTCTTATATACACAACTTCTTCACTATACTCCTACACCACAATTATAACATGACATACTCGAACCGTGTCCATAGATTGGTAAGTGGAATCGTGACTTACCTATATAAACTTGTTAACTCTCAAATATTACTACAGCAGTACGACCGGAACGTAATGACGACTGCTACGATTGCAGCCGGTGCGTACCTACGAGCGACTTCAGAATTAGCCTCAATTTTTCACTGCGAAAAAGATAGTTTCATTGCCGTTTACCTCACGCCTACATGAAAATATGTTAGCGATGCGAGACGATGTTAGCGTGAGTCGTTCGTCGACGAGGGATCCGGCGTTCGTCCGGTGTTGTCTTCACCAGCAGTGCTCGATGCGTGAAAACGTGTACGGCGGCGCGTGCACGAATCTAGCCCTTATCGGAGCTGTCTGATGTCACATAATTCAGTGTCGCTTTATCGGAACTTATTACGCCCTAGACGCATCGTTCAAACCGCTCTCGGCCTCGTTGTGTGTATCGTAAACGAAATTCGTACTTAAACCAACGGAGATTAGATGCATAATGGCTTGCACGGGCCCGGGCGGTAACAATTTTTCATAGTCGTAGCCGGGTCGAGATCCCGGCATTCCCGACGCACAAGAGAGTGAAAGTTGGGGGTGGGTGACGAGAAGGGTGGCGTGGTGGCTCACCCCGCAGGAGTGGTCGACTCGGGGCATCCAACTAGGATTTTCTAAATTTGCTGCTTTTAGGCTGTCACCGCTGAGTAAAAAGGATAGGGTTACTACTCACCAACTAGGAATTATCTTTATCGATAATGATATTCAGATAGCTTTACGCATATTTCGAAAATATTAAGATTTTTAATATTCAATGAAGAATTTAATGATTTTTACGTACATGTATTACTAATTTGAAGATATTTGTAGGTATTCTTTAAAGTTTTACTATTAAAATTATACTGAATGAACTCTAATTGGTATTAAAAGCAAAGCTTGTGGTTTGAAACAGTGGCCTCAATTCTGAAGAACGGGGTTCGAAACCTGCGCGTTCTTG
Organism: Calpodes ethlius; assembly: GCA_018251375.1. Taxonomy (NCBI): domain Eukaryota; kingdom Metazoa; phylum Arthropoda; class Insecta; order Lepidoptera; family Hesperiidae; genus Calpodes; species Calpodes ethlius. Next base: position 3,001 of record DWPA01000460.1, read on the forward strand.
TGTTATGTTAAATGCGCATTGAAAATGACCACATGCTTTATTGAACTCGGGATATAATGTTGCTTTGTGAGATTTCTTCATGTCTTTAAAAGAATTGATGAATGAGTCAATCCTAAAGGTGATGGATTAAAGCAATCCAATCAATTTGAGAGCGATGTCGTCTCAGGCAGTGCAGCAATAATCGGTTGTGAGTGACATGTGATCCACGCTATATTAAAGTGGCCAACCCAATTTTACCTGTCTCATGCTCTATGTTAAATACACAAATTTTTGTATCACTGTTTGGAAAATGTTTCATATCGTTCATCCCGACTAAGATTACAGAGGGTTACTCTCACAACGAAAGGATGGGATGCTAGACCGCCACGCTGTCCCAGCGTGTTAGACATGCGTGCAAGATTCGAACTGGAGTCACCCGAGCAGACGTCCGATAGTAAAAGTCATCAGCCATCACATAAAGTTTCACTGAAGCTCTTGTTAATTTATATGAAGACGTATAATCTTCGTCTTCTTATCTTCTTCTTCTTCTTTTTCTCTTCTCTTATATATGAATGTTTGCCTGTATGTCCTTTATAGAATCGTAAACTAAGCATTTGATCATATGATGATCTTAAGCAAAGTTATTGTGTATGAGCCCACGAAGACTTCTGAGTTGGTACGACCAATTTTCGACAGGTGGCGCCTCTGTAATTTCAATGAATTACACATGGCCATGGCAATTCGTGTTGGCGTAGCAACGCGCGCAGGGTTCAGCAAGTGCGATATACATATAATAAAATAAAATATTTTTGTACCTTTGAGTATTATTTGTTATTAATGAAGGACTGGACTGCAAAGCAATTGAAACCGACTGCCAACGTAATAATGCCCTAATTATGTTTGGCAGGCGAATTTAATAATTTAACTAAAGTTAATGACACATTGTCTTTGTCGACATTGCATTTTTTGTTTTTTTTTTTTTTTTGTAGTTTCTGATACGATTTGGTAGTCAATTCTTTTTAATATATTTCACCGAATCTAAATATGTTTTGCTTAACCAGTTGTAGAGGAGCGTCCGCAAAAAAATGACAACTAGCAAAGCGTCGCTTCGAGAAAGATTTTGTAACCAATCAAAACCAAACCTGAAGGATTTTAATCCGAAGTTCATTGTACTCGACCCTATAGTCCAGTTGGTAAGGATCATATCTGTCGAGTAATAAAAATGTATGTCTAATTGAAACCCTTCAATTCTTCTATATAATGATCTAGTTACCAAGTACCCTGAATAGTACAAACCCTAGTAGGTATTGAAATATAAATACTGTTTCTGAGAACCTATTTTATCCTTTTACAAGTACTTAATTCACTCAAACACTTATACTTAACTATAACCCAAGATTAAGTTTGTTATAAAAACCAAATAAAAGATTTCACTGTTACTATGCTAATGTAAGATACTTTTAAAATCACATAAATATGGATAAAAGATACATCTTACATGTCTACAAAGTCCACACAGGCTGAACAATACGGCGCTATCCTTCCAATTAGTTACCCTTAAGCGGTTCACTGTAGGGCAAAGGACATCCCTCCCCCCCACTGAAGCTTTTATAACTTAACCTAGGACCCTCTATTATTTATTCCTCGACTCAACTAAGGCAGATTTGCAGAATGTTTATCGAATTAGATACATTATTAGAATCACTTACGACACCTTAAAACATTCAATATGCTATTATTTATGTTATCATTACATTGATTCAAAATTGATTTTAATCTGTGATATTAAAGAATTTTCTTTCACTCCCTGCAGGATATGCTTTGGCGAGGATACACGGAGAATTATCAAAGAGTTTTCTTGTTTTGAGATATCTGGCAACAAGTAATTAATAATGATTACAGTGTTGAGCGAATAAATAAAACAAGTTACATAAGACCTCTTTTCACGAACGTGATTATCGACATACCTGTCAAAGTTCAAACCACGCAATTTACGTTTTACGCATATCATTACAAAGTTGTATTACGACGTTGGCAAAGCACGACGGCCAATACGGCCATCGATTCCAGACTGTAACGGTATCGATATCGATAAAATCACGTAATATTTATCCGGAGTTTTATTTCTCGTGATCTTCCACGACACTATAGCCCTCCTTGTAAATTTAAACCACGAGTTCCAAAATTAGTTATTTGAAGAGTAATGTTACAAGTAACAGGTATTCCGTCTTACCCTTCGGGTCGCAACGCACCTGCGGCCCCTTTTATACAAAGTTCGCTTTACAAATCGAGGATGTTAGCAAACGCGTTTCAACCTCCAAATTCCTAATTTAAAATGACCAAAGGATAGAATTACGTAAAACCACATTAGTTAGACTAAAATGTTTAAACATGATTTCAATGTATTAGCGTCCTCCAGCGCGTCTCTACTGATAATGGGGAAGAACTAGGGCTTACTTGACTTCGCAGACGGTGTTAATGGAGAACTTATCATTCAACGTGTGTTTTGGAAGTCATATTTTATCTGAGGACTTTTAACATAGTTTAAACTGCTCCCCGAAAATCATCGATTCAGCGAAGGCTTAATAACTTAGGGTTGTCACAACACCATGGCCTTCACATAATTTTAAAAATAGAAGTTTTTGCAATACCGTTAACTATGTCCTTAAGGATTTTCTAGAAAACAATATTTTTTGTCGCTCTTTTATCTTGACTTGATAGAATATATTCCTGAAATTTTCTCCTTCTGCCAAACGTACAAGTTACTTTGAATGAAAATGAAAATTACCACCATACAACAGTGACATCCTGTGAGATATCATTATTAATATTAGTTATTGACTTAATATTTCAGTAAAATGTTATTTTCGCTAACGGAAGTTTATCCTTATAATTGATAATTTTGTGAATGTGGTTTATTGTCATGTGACAAATCCCATAAATTATTTGCCACATTTAGTTCATCACAAACATGTATATTTTTCATATCTATTTCACTCAGCTTAAGTATTCTCTTACAATGTGTGGAAGGCAAGATCCTCTGGAAAATATGTAATCCCTTCCTCTTCGTCATGTTGTCTTCTCTATCCATTCAAACACGCCGCTCTGTCCGCTTGAAGCTGTAAAGCCGTAAGGTACAACAACAACTTCTATTAAAACAAATGTAATCGCGGTCCTTGGCTACGTGGCCGATGACATTGAATGGGTACCCTCAGTCTTTCCCGCTGTTATTGTTAGATAGCAGTCACTAATCCGTTTTGAAGGCCTGCGGACGGACTTGAAACTTCCTACAGTTGGGTTGGCCACTAATCCGCCCGTACTTATTACGCAAGAAGCAAGAAGTTGAAGCGTTGTTCAAGTATGGCGGTGGGACAATATAATTATGTATGAAACTAAAGAATTATACGAAAAATATAAAACTTAATGAAAATTTTGATCTATTTGGATTTAACAAATAGGTTGTCCGAAAAGTTCGTGCCGATTTTCGGTAGATAGCGCGAGAGACCTAACTGAATATATCACAATTATTGAAAACAAATGGCATGTGTACACTGTACATAGCTTCAGCCATATTTGGAAAAAAGTTTGGTTACGATTCGTTAATTTCGTCAATATTTGAATGAGCTGCGTTTTAATTGTCCTAAAATATCGGCATGAACTTTCCGGACAACCCAATACGTAAACATTCCATAGTGTTGCAGTGTAAACGTGTGAAAGTGTAACTATTAATTACTAAATAATCTGACTTAGTACCATGACTTAGTGACACGATGATCTCAAAAATTGCTCCTCGAATTTTGATATAATTTTACCAAGAAGTATGGAGAAAATACCTGACTAAATGTACCAAAAAATCAGATGCAGTTAATCGAAAAAGTACTGACCCGAGAGACGGAGCTTTTCTGAGTATGTAGTAGACAAAATGATATTGTTTCGGATAATATTATATACAGCTGATCTTACAGACAGCACTTATTCTAGTATTTAAATATTGATAAACAAGTAGGCAACAATTCTTTCAGGTGGTAATGAAACAAAATAAATTTAACGTTGTTAAACGTCGTCAAAGAATAACAGATGGCGCCACCTATGTATTCCGAAACGACATGAAAACGTTTTCATCTAAAATCTTGTTTATTTGATTCCCCCACCGAAACTAAACCTAACTAAACCCCAACTAGTAATTGACATCGGTCAGACAGTTTTCGAAACCGAATACCAAATATATCAAAATATTCTTGACACACCTACGCTCGATGGTATGGTCGATTGAATTCGCTAACACTTAAAAAACTCATAGATAGAGGCCTCTATCTTTTAACGTAAATTCAGTTATGCGACTGAATTGGAAAAATATTAATTGAACCTGGGTTTATTTCTCTAATTATGTACACACTTGATCCGCAGCAGGTACTACTCGGCAGCCCGCCTCGGTCTGGTTTTTGTTAACTAGGTCATGTGGTCCGAGAGAGGGTCAACATTTTTTCAATAAGTACTTTATTACGACGGTACTAAGACCTGACTTACTCTAGCTATATTGTCTTTAAAACAACTTGCAGTTGAAGTTGTGGACATTTTTATAGTTACCCTCGCCATTGGACATCAGTATAAAAGTGTCGCTGACTCATTGCCGGCCTGTAAAACGGCGAACGCGCCAATTAGTGGTTCTCTAACACTGCAAATAAAACACGTTAAATTCATTACTCAGTTTACTTCACAACGTTAGTAGTGTATGTAGCCAATCGTGTAAATCCCTACCCAATGAAATAAGTTAATGACATTTGATAAAACTACTTGTCGTTGATGTTGTTTCCTTTTAATGATTACCAATAAACTTTAAAAAACATAAAATTATGTACATCTCTAACCTAACGTAAAATATCGTGTAAATGTATTAAATTAAGAAATGTATTTATAAATATATCCATTCTTCTTATATTTCAAACTACTAATGTGTACTGACTCAGGAAGTGAAACCATCTCTGACTCCCTCTATAACAGTACAAGAGAATCATTAGAACACCAATCTGTGGTTCTAGAACCAAAAATAAACAAGTACTTTTTAGATAGGATAGAAGCTACGTAAGGAGCGACCGACGTCGTATTTTTGCGAAAGCTCAGTCCAGATATTTTTATACAAAACATTGTTTCTATCTGCAACCAAACAAGAGTAATACTAATCCAATGCATATTTTATTTTTCCCTAAACGTTCCCACTTCGCCGTTGGTTGGTTGGAAGAAAATGTTGTTTTAACATTAAGCCCGCCTACTGTACCAATTTAATGCAATATAGTGTTTTTTAAATTCCATTGTTGATCGATTATAGTTGAAGTTTCTTTGGCGTATAGAAATATGAAAATAAATGTATTTCTCTATTGGCGAATGTGGCATGAAATAAAATAATTTCATATCGTGTCGCCTCTTGGAAATAATACCACCAACATTTACTGGTAGCGTGTTCGGTGCTAGAAGTTGTTACCTCGATAAAGAAAAATAACCACCACTTCACGAACGTTTAACAAGTTTAGCCTCTAACTATACCTACGATTGTATTAAGTTCCGCAAACCGACTACAAGTTGGAGCACATGACATTTGGTACCCTGGTTATATATGTGAGAGCATAACTTACGCGGCAATGTGTACATAGCAGTGATATCTAAGTGATTGGAATATCGATCTCCGCACGGAATACCTAATTCGAATTTTGCACGCATTTCTAATTTTTTCATATTTATTTGTATATTAAAAACTAATTAAAAGATTCAAAAAAATTAAGAGAAAGAGGAAAGAGAAAGAGAGAGAAGATTCAGGAAGTAGAGACATTATATTATAGCAAACAAGTAAAGTTGGTGGGGTTAAAATTGATGAATTGAAAACTAAGAATGTGTTTATTCTGCATACACGAGTCGGTAGCCGGTAGGGAGCAAATTAATGAAGTGACGACTGACACTGTTTAGTTATGTTGTCCGAGTCATAGAGATGTAGATGGTACTGTTTTAGCGCGCATGTTTTAGTAATCGATGTTTTTCCGACCACTGCTATTGGCAATGTGAACAAATAATCATTTTCTTAACATATATTAAGAAAAGTTTATATGTAATATTGTTTTTTTTTAATTTGATATTATAATTTCGTCGTAGTTTTTTATGATCTTTAGACTCGAAATAAAAAATAAATTTTATTTCATAAATCGTTTGACGATAAATCTGATGTTCGTTAGTTGGTAACAAGTGACTTTTAAATTTACAAAAAATATTGACATAGTAATAAACCTTTGCCCGAACTAAGGAATATAAATATAAAAAACAAATTTTTAGTTTTAAAATTCATATTTTAAAGTAGTTCAAAGAATACTCAAGTAAATGTCTACTACTCAAGTAACTCTAAACCTCCATCCGTCGTCTCCGAATATTCTCACCTCAAGCATTAATTTCATCAGTAAACGGTCAATATCATAATATCCTTTAGAGTATTACACAAAATTCCTATCCCAATATCCTGACCTAAGTGTTTTAAAGCTAAACCATTCAACTTTAGCAACCAATACATTATGAAGAGAAATGTGCATACATGAATTATTTCACAAAATCCCCAGCATTAACTATCTTCAATCGTCCTATATATCAGCTTCATCAGTCTGGGTTACAGCAGCGAAGCAGAGACATATGTTACGGTGTTATCGATCCAGTCCATCCCCCGCTCTTCCGTAACCTTTCTGCAAAGCCATCGCGCGCGAAGCAGATTACTTCCTTTGAGTTATCCCCACACATAAAAAGCGGACCTACCTACTACCATATAATTCTTAAATTCATGCTTGTCGAAGCGTGTAATTCGTGTCAATAAAGAAAAGCTCGACCAAGTCGGCTTAGCGAGCAAAAAAGTTGCAAGCACTTGCGTTAGACTTCGTTAGACGGTAGAAAGCTTTAAGTCATGGTAGACAAGGGCTATTATCGCTCCGACATAAATCACCTTCATTGAGTAAATAGTGTAAATTCCATTCAATCGTAATTTTCTTTGTAATTATGTAAGTAGTAAAATTTACATCAATAAATGTTAGTGATAGACTCACTTCACCCATAATAATACTGGAAAACAAATATATAACAAACATTAGGGATATTGTTATTTTAAACAATATGAAAAAATATTCACTAGACCAAAATATGAACTTCCACTTCTAGCTGCTGTTCTTCCTCTAACATTAAACCGACTATAGTAACATCACTTCTTAGTCATATCCATAGCGTAATTGTCACTATTGTCAGAAGAACACAGTTTGAAAATCTAGGAAACGTATTCCAACTGAATTCTAACAACTACTAATACTGCTGTAATTATTGAACATAATCTTCTGCACGACAGTGTAGCTCGCACGGCCGCCGGTCGCCGGTCGCCGGTCGCGAGAATGGGAACACCCCATGTTAAGATAGTCGAGCGGCCGTCGACGGCAGCTGTAACGCAGCTGGCGAGCTGGGTGGGTGCTTTTGCTCGTTTTGCCGCTGCCCTGCACGCTCCGACCCATACATGTACCAACGCTATAATTGGGGCTTAACTCACCGGCGTACGACGACTCCAGCTAGCGTGTAACTGGTCGCGCTTAGGACATCTGGCTTAATGTTTATCATTATCATTACTAACGTTATGTACCTAGTTCGTATACCTGTTCAGTTTTTTAGATCATAGATACAGCTGTAGAAAACGGTATATATTAGTTAGTTGTATTAGATATTAGTTACTCGTACATATTGAATTGAGTACCATTTGTTTTTTAATTGGTAATTTTGTCTTTATTGACAATAAATGGTTGATGATACTGTTGAGATTATGTTTATGCGTTTGCCCAAGCTTTATAACTGAAAGAGCATCAAATATAACCAGATAATAAAACCATCCGAAATGGATCGCTTAGTTATTAAGTTAAGATACGTTCCGCTTGTTCCATTACTAAGTCAATCCTTGAATTACGTATGTTGATACGTAGAACAGTATTCGTCATGATAAAGCATTATTTTATGATACCATCATCAATTGAATCTAGCAGAAGTAAAATAATTCAACCTGCACGCATAGACCTGAAAGGTTAGATGCACCATTAAATGTCACGCCTATTGTAATGTCAAATCACTATTGTAAACACCTTCATTGTAGCTTGTAATGGAAGTTGGAACGATACGACTAATAATAGCCTTCCACTATCTAATTGCTAAAAGCACGCATCTTTTCCGAAGTTTTGGTCGTATTCGAGCGCCCTAGAATACTAAGTTACTGACCTCAATCCCGTCCCGGGAGACTGGGCTCACGGAAAAACCAAACAAACCTAATACTTTGCAGGTAACAGAAAGTAAAAGTAAGGATTATAATATAAATACTATTGTTGAGTGTATTATTTTTCCATGAAGATTGCCTTGTTAAATACTACACTCGACACGTTTTCTGACTGGAGATATAAGAGCCAGTTCTTTTTAGCTTTTGAACCATTGGTGATGTCTGTGGGGTTATTAACGTCCGTGGATATGCCCATTCACCATTAGATGGCTTGTCTAATTATTTTTCGGATATTTATATAAAATAAAGTGGTATCTAATATCAGTACCTAAAATGAAAGGGTTTTTGAGAGGTTTATTTGAACAATGTAATTTGCAGAACTCCCAATACTAGTTCCTTTCAATTGTATCGAACATTAGCAATATGGCAATTCCATCTTAATCTGTATATTGAGTTTCGCGTAATATCCGCACATATAGATTGAATGAAAGGTAGGGTCTACATCTACATGATTTTTTTTGAAAATATTTAATGCACAAATTACTGCCCCGGTACTATTTTATTATTAATGTGTTACTTTTGTATTTAGTACGTCTCCCATTATCTTAATATCTATTGAAGTTATGAATAGGTAAGCTGGACAATGACAACAAGGTATCTATGAAATACGTAAAGTATTCTGTATGTAAGAGTGTTATTGTGCAAGTATTTCGTAATACCGTACAAATGCAGTAATATTTGCTGAAAGTTCATCTTTATCGCTATCAACGTATACACCAATAATCATATAAATATAGATAAAATTGAAGGTACACGAACAGTTACAACTTCTGGGCATATAAACGTTACGTCAGCTCGTCCAAGATAGTGTACAAACAATGAGCTGACAAAGAATTATGTAGTCTAATAAGTTTAATATAAAATCATATAAAGAATCATTTTAATGACATCAAAATAATAGGCAAGTACATGTTAGGCAATGCCCAATGTAGGTTTCGGTTAACTTAATCGATGATTACGAGGTGACCTGCAAATCCTAAGTACCCGCGATAGTTTGCCTTTAAAATTCATCCTAATTATATGCTAATTCTGTGAATCTTCACGTATCCAACGCCAACCATTTAAGAAGACGGAGTGACACTTGACTCTAACCAAATTTTCTCTTTAAAGTTCAATACTTTGCAAACGAATTCCACGATCAAAAAAGTGGCCTTCCAAAATGTATTTGAAAGACCTATCTAACAACACACCACACGACGACGACAAAAAATAATTAACATCACTTTACGTATAGCGGATATACCCTGAAAATTTTAAATTTTAACACTTTGTTCTAATACTTTGCCAACATTATATGTAATTTGGTATCCTCTGCGCTGTACTGTGGAAGGGCGATTTGAGGGATAAATCCTATTACAGACAGACAGACGGACGTACAGCGAAGTTTTATGTTGGTACCCATTGGTTACGGAGCCCTAAAAAGGTCTCATTTTCTGAATTCACTGGTGATTTACCTTTTTAGATCGTTACATTTTATTTTATCTATTGACCTAGGCGAGGTAAGCGCCAACTCCCGAGCAATTTATGGACTCAATCAACCGGCAAGATTAATCTTAAAGAATAATGACAGTTCAGAATTCCAGGGTCTCACACTTTAGCATCTAATTAAAATTAATGTATTAGCAATAATGTTGAGAAAAAATGACTTAAATTAGTCGCGTCATGAACGAATCACCGCTAAAAGAAGCACCAACGACGAAGACCAATGAGACAAAGAAGTGAATCGCTTGTGACTGGTATTCGTGATATAAATATTCTTCTATAAACGTTCTATCATGACCCTTACATTCTTCTATTATTTTAACATCACACAAGCGCACCCTATCACTTATCGTACGACTCCAAATGAACCGATGCGTCAGCGACCACAAGGACCCAGCACACCCAAGGTCAAAGCATGACATCATGAAGTTGTCTCGCGGGAAAGCAGTTCACGCTGTTTTGACGTAAGTGGCCGCTTTGCCCCATACGCGGTCGAAAGGTCTGTAGGTAAAATTGGTCTTAATTTGATACTAGGATTAAGGCTATCAACTCAGTCGAAAAAAAAACCTAGTATTTGAATCCCTCTGGATACTTTGAAAACGCACTCTATCAAGCAAAAATACCTTCAATACCTAACGACATAACACTATGTTTGTACTCGGAACTCGCCTATTCGTGGACTAATATTTGTGTTTGTCGTTGCCAATCATGACACAGCATACTCGTATTAGTAATGAGAAAGAATCCGCTTATTTATTAATAAGTCTAGGACTAAAGCAAAATTAGTCTTTTCTAAATGAGCATCTAAATTATCCGAAGCTTGCAACCAATAATCCGATTATTTGCGAGGAGACTACCTTAGGTCTGGCCCTTGTTAACAGCCCCTTATAAAACGTCTAGCCCATTCATCTCGATATTTCTTTGGCTTTACAGGACAGAATTTCCGCAGAGTTCAAAGCGTGTGTATTATTAAAACGGTTGATCTTATACACCTTGTGATTTTCCATGAGATACTATCGCCTAATCAGCCTAAATCAAAAATACGGATCTATAATAAATAGCAATTTCAGCTATAATCACATTTCTAACAACAATCTATTATGCTATGATGGTTGTTACCAAAACATTACACTATATTTATTCGTAAACGCAATACAAACAATTATAGAATGACAAAATAATTATTGCAATAATTGTAAGACACGCAATGCTTTCAATAAACTACATATAATATTATTAGTAAATTTACTAAATGAATCACACTAATATTCGTGATGTCGTTGCGCATATGTGGATATGTAACATCTCCGGAGTCTTGGAATGGTTTCAACAGCGTACAGGAAAGGACGGATTCTATGTGCGAGTATAACGTACATAGCCGCGTTATGTAACTCTAGGCCGAGGTTAGAATCTCGAAGAGTAGGTCGTTGCGGCCTCCCGTCGATCCCGGGGGCTCGGGCGAGGTAGGGGGTTGCTTGACTGCTTTATCCTTACTTATATATGAACACCCGTGCCTTGCAATGGACCACCTATAACTATGTATACACGCTTGTGAGCTTCACACGGATCTCCAATTAGGTCGTAAAGCACCAGATACGGCGAACTCAATTGAATGAGTAATAATTATTGATTCTTACAATTCGCGTTGTTAATTACGTGATAGTTTTTCATGGTTATAGAGTACTTTATCTGGCAGCAGTGTCGGCAATTACGGGTACCTGCAATTAAAAATAATCATGATTTTTTAATTTGTCGGCCGCTGTGTAAAAATCATTTCGATGACGCCTTTAGGGTAACATATTTTCAAGGATGGCGGTATGATGGTTGGATAGCCCGCGTGTGCGTTTATCGGCTTTTCACATGTGAAATGCGGTTCACGTGTATTGTTTTATTGAAGACGGATTGTTAAATGGACGTTTTTGTAGAGAAAATCAGGTTTATTTTTCACTGCGTTTTTCAAAAGCACACAATCTACAATGAACTCGGCATTATACACCATTCTTAAGTGGTATAGCGAGTCACAATTCTTCCACGAGTTATGTAGCAAGAATTTCTGTTCGATTTTAAATAATACTGCGGTTTATTCTCCCAGCGTTTTTAGAAGTCTGTGACAGATCTATCTCAGTAACATTTACATATTTATAGTCGATTCTCATTAATCAGAATTTACTATTCAATATAAATGTCTAATCATTTACCTAGCCGTATGAACACGTCTATAATGGACTCTGAAATTGACGTCAGTGCTTTAGCTTGGAATTTTATTCGGTTTTCCTATATTACGTAAGAAGCTGAGAAAATTGTTGGCAACGGTAAGATGCTGTTACGCTGAATTGCCAGCCTGTGCCGCCGCCACTCGGGCGAGATAACGTTATCAGCGATAGCCTTGCTCAGGGGATTCTGTGAAGCCACATAGGATAACCTATTACTACTCGCCGCTTGCTCTCTTCCGATCTTTGCGTATTGAACGGCGTAGAAGGCAACACTACCAAATGCGTCAATCGATTCCTTTGAATACTGTGTCAAAGGAACCTTCAATTGTGCTGCCAAAATTTATAAGACACGGTTAATAAATGTAGCCAAGTACTAGAATTGATCACCGCAGCAGATACTGCGAATTACAGATTTAATAGCTATAAAACATGTTACATATTTTATAGTACTGTCCGTAGTTCCGTCACTGTATCGGCGTCACTGAAATGAAAAGAGGTCGGTCGTATTCGCCAGCCAACGCTGCGGCCAACAATGAAGCGCGCATCGCCAGTGCTATATTCAACATTACACACATAATAATCTGTGTGCAGATAGATAGACAGGCGCGTGGTGGCGCGGTGCTTTGTAGGCGGCACGTAATGTACGCGTGGTCGCTCACGACTCCATATCCATGTGTGTTGTCGACACTCCGAACGGGCGTCGCACTCGCTCCGTGTGACCTCACTCTGCAGGCGCCGACGAACCGTCCAAATATGACCTAAGCGACCGAGCTGAACTATAGTTTTTTCGCTTCATTGACAACATCAGTATCAAGGGCATAAGCTTCGTAATAATATGAGAAAGATTTATACATAACTGCACATGTACTGTTGTAAGTCTGTTGATGACAAAACATTAAGCAACACAAATCCAAACCAAGAGTGGTATTATGCATCGAACCGCATTGGGGTTATATCTTAATCGTTAGCAACGCAGTCGTCCACTAATTGACTCCACTTTACGTTGGTATCTAAATTTACTTGCGGCCACCCGCTATTTAGTGCAAGCGCAATAGATGTGACACAGTTCTTGTGTGGAGTCCGCGATGCCACTCACCACCTGACACGAAAGCAGCTGGCGACCGGCTGCTTGCGCTTGCGCACAGCGAAACTCGTTTTCAAGCAGGCAGACGATTTACGACGACGGATGGCTGGCCGATGAAAAAAAATTGCGATTACCACCTTGAATTTGATTATGTCTAACCTATCTATATACCATAGATTGTGTTATCGCATGAGTGGCGCTCGCTATTGTTATGTTGTCAGGTAAACGTGTAAGACAAAGATATTCTTGAGTCTTCAACCGGTATTATTCCAAGAACGGGCCGCGTGAATCTTGGCTCGTTTTGTTGTCTGAGCGCATTGTTGAGTGGCTGTCCTTTAGTACGTCCGTGATCGTATTTTTCCGCCGATGCTGCGAGCAAGCAGCGGCGTGCCCTCGCTCGGCGCTGTTTGCACGCCATGACGCCGCGGGTAGGTAGGCAGTACATAGCTGTTATATACATAGGTACGCGTAGGCAGCGACGACCGCACGGCCGGGCCCGCGGCGACCGACGGCGTCGTCGTACGACCCTGATAATTTGCTGCGCTTATGTTACTTCAACGGCTTCTTGCGACACGTAGTAGCAACTTTCCTGGGTTTCTGCCGCGTCCAACACGCACTCGATTTGTAAGTGAATACTCTACATACTTTCATGTAAGTACACTTATAAATTAGGACCTAGGACGCTTAAGTCCTTTTTAGTCATTTAGGTTTTGATATATTTCTTATAGAATGGTAGTATTAGACTTCAGGGCTGCACCATGCAGTTTAAACTTTGTATTGAAAATATCTATGTATTGTCATATTATTATTAAATGCATAGACCTATATAATTATTAATTTTGAATTGAAGAGAATGTCTATATTTGCTTGCGGACAAATTTACTGTTTTGACTTGGTTAAAAATATAGTCATAATTTTACGCGGACGGCATAAATATTCATAATATGTAGTAATAACGTAATTGAAGGCTGACTTTACGTAAGGAAATAGTCCAGACGAGAATTCGGCTAATTTCTTTACGACATCTCCTAATATATATTAAAAATTATCATTAGATTTTCACATACATCTGTATTAAAAAAATATTGTTTTTTTATTGATATTTAAAACGAGCGGTCATAAAATACATTTCCTAAAACCGTATGGTTTCAGAACACAATCAGAGCTACAACATTCTTCCCAAAGTTGCGTGAATCGCAGATGTATTGCTACTTTTGAGACTAAAGAAGTAATACACTAATAGCTTTGCTGTCTAACCATTGAAAGTACTTGCTTCAAGATAACTTCAGCATGCGATATGATGTGATGTCCTTCTAGCGTGACTTCAATAAACTACCTATCATTTCTGCTTATAAGTTAATACGCACACATAATAATTTCTAATATCTAGCTAGCTACTTTCATAAGATTGTTTTAGAATATTACAATAATCACGAACTCTACATATATATTATGGAAACTTTTAGGATAAGAATTTTACGAGAAAGAAAAAGGCGAGGATGTATTTACCCTTGGAATGATATAACCTAGCCTTTCATGATGTTTAGTCTTTCGCACATGATGTGTAGGACTAAGTTCATATCTGGATGTTATTATGTAATAGGACACATGCGCTAACATCTTTTATTAATTTATATGTAGCAAATTATTATGACCTATTAATTTAAAGTATTCCAGTGTGTAGGTGTAATAAATGAATAAATTATGTGCGATTTCATTGAGGAATACAAAAATAGAAGATTATACCACGAATTCGCTTTATAGCATGTAGGTAATATAAAAAACCCTATGACTCTGCTAAACTTTGCTCTCTTTTCTTAGGTAGGTACATACAAATATAATACATGTAATTACGAAGAGTAAGTGTAATGTTTTTTAGTACGATGTAACATAAACTTCGTTATCCAGTATAGTATTTTGTAACATCCTAATGGGAGCTACCTATAATTTGGAATTATTTTTTGTGATTTGTCTTGTTTAGAGTGCGTAAACAACCAATACGTGGTGAATATTACAGCAAAAAGAGGACTCAGGAGTTATTTACGACGAATGACAAGGTATTGACTCATTACAGTAAATCATTGAAGTCGCAAGCCGGCGTGACTATGCTCATGCACTAGCCAGCTAGCGGCGGTCAGAACGAGTCGTCCATGACACCTAAACGAGCGAGCAGCACCTCTGCTATCTGCTGGCTTGATAAGAGTTTTATCTGGCAGTCGGGGACTCGACTGTTGGTGAGCGAATCGGGGCGAAGTCGTCGTCGGTCGCACATGTTGCGGAACGTGTAGGCGCGGGGCGCGAGGTGCGGTGCGGGGGGCGGGAGCGCCAGGGACGGCAGGCGTCAGGCGTCAGGCGTCAGCACACCGGCCCGCCGGCACGCACACACGCGCACTGCTGACACGACGCCCGCGCCCGAGGAGCGTCACTGCGCCTTATCGTAGCCATCTTTAAACGAGCACGCCGCACGCCACCCGCCGCTCGGTACGAATTCCATTCGCCGCTGCCGCGATGGCCGTCGATGGCTGCACTCTTTTCGTCGTCCGCACGTCCACCACCCTCAAGGTTACGATAATTACCAGTCGAACCGGTGACGGTAACGAGCTCGCAAATGAGACTCATCACAATAAAATCCTACCTGCCCATGTATTTGTTTTAATAGGACACGTCCGAACGGATACCTACTTATTCGTAACGTTTTTCCCCTGCACGTCCATACGACGTTAATGTTAGGACCACCTCAAAGTTACGTTACAAATTTGCAATACAAAGTAAATTCTACGATCCCAATAAGATTGGTTTCCTAGCAGAAGATTCGTAGAAGCCATCTATGTAATATCGATCCCGAAATGTGGGTCGTTATCCCGTCGCCTTCGCCACCGTGTCGATGGCTGTAGCGTCGGTTCCGTAAATTCCACGCCAGAGGCTGTCGGACGGGTGATAAAGGAAAACTGCCTGCGTTGCGGCCCCTGGCGGGTGTTCGGGTCGGGCGGAGTGTGGTGTTGTCGCGTCTATATATAGCGCGTGTTGTGTTGGCGAGCTGCGACCGCGCCCGCCGTCGCCGCCGCACCGCGTCCACGACGGCCGTCGACGAAAGGTCAATTGGCGCGCAAATTATTTGCGTCGCAAAATCCGCAACGTCGCTGCACCATCAACAACAAGCTCTGTATTATTAGCCGGTAGATAACGTCCTATCTATTTGCTGTTATTATTATGTTTCTGATTTGTTTAGACCAACTACACGCCTTTAAGGAGCGATGGTTATATAATCACAGCGACTATGCGGATGATACCTATAATGAGACATTGAATTAGATACTTGTGCATTTGACATTGCATTGCGTAAGCGTGGATTAGGGGTTTAAGACGGGCTTGACTGTTGCACATCATAGTGATAACGTACACGGCATTGTTGGACGATTTAAATTCGGTAGATTGATCTACTTAGGAAAAGGATTAAGAGGTCATCGAACTTTCATCGACATATAGATTATACGAGAGTCTCTCTAGCGTCTGTCAATACGTCACGCCAACTAATCTCGATAACAGCCGGACGGATTTTATTCTCGCCGAACTTTCAAATAGAACACGGTGTGACAAGTAAAGCCACGTACGACGACTAGCGTTTTATAAATTTAGTTGCTCACCTTCCTACTCAACTCAGCAAAGCAGGGACAAGTTACGTATATCATGCTTATAGCTAGTAGCAGTTAGCTACATAAGCGTGTAGGGGAACGATGAATATCGAAGCAGTATCCGAGCACTTTAAAAGAAACGACGCGTTCATATAAAAAGTCTTCGCCTCGCAGTGCTTTGTTTGACGCTTTGGTGAACAGTTACCCTAACCCTTCAGACAATACCAACAAATTTAACAATGGTGATCGCTTTGTCCTTAGTTTTACGACGGAATAATCATATTATAATACATCGATACATTGAACCCAGTATTAGAATAACATATTTAAGATAACATGCATTGTACACGTACTCGGCAATTAATACTTTACAAAGTTAAATTCAATTAAGTGCAGCCATTGACAGTAATACCTGGTCATTGCTGCGACTATATAAACGCGCATAAAATTAGTGTTAGCCAGCCTTATTGAATCTAATTGATTAAGTTAATTAATAGATTCCTTGTACCGTCTTTGTATGTTCAATGGTTTAACAATGTCGTGACTATTTTGGTTGCCTTTCGTCCAATGTCAGTCGTAGGTACACAAAATACCGGTAAGCGGCCGACTAGCAAATGAAAGCAAAAGTATTCGCGTCCTCCATAATTCCAAATGACTCGATATGCCCGATGTCGACCCGATGGGGAAGTTGAACTTGAAAGAATCGAGAGTGAAAGGAATGATTGTTTAATTTCGTGTAATACAATCTCGGTCTACAGATAAACTTATTAATAGTTATAAACTAACTTTTTTGTTACGAATTTATAGGTCTTAAGTAATCGTAATTATAAACATCTTTGTACGGTGTGTTAAACTTTTACTGTTGTCGAACCTTACAAATATGCGTAAGTGCAAATTGCTTTCAGACACTTGTTAAGCGAGCGAACGCTATTTTTATATTCATTGTGACAAATAAACACGTGAGCGTCACCCGCGACGCGCTTGGTACCTAGCTACATGGGTGTGCGTGCAAACACGAACATCGCTTAGTAGGTATGGAAACTCGTGGTAAAGCCGACTCGGCATCCCTGCATCCCCGGCCATCGCCGGCTGTGCCGCTCTATAAATACACAGCAGGTGTGGTGAGCGAGCGGGGAGCGAGGGGCGCGCGGGGCGGGGGCATCCGCCTCTGCAGCGCTCCAAACCGCTCACAGCGGCCAACGGACCTTAGCGACGCCATATCGATTGCGAGGGCTCCCCCTGCGGCGCGCCGCCGCCTCCATTGTGCTCGGGTTGGGATGCCTTCTCCGGTCGTTTCCTGCCTGCCCTGTCGACTTGTCCGCGCCGCCGACTGTACCCTGTACCCGGTCCCACCAGGACGTCCGCCAGCTGCTTCCAATACGAACGGTGTAACTCCGTGCGCTTACCGGTGCACTGTACATGTCCAACCTGATTATTAATACATATTTATAACAGTTGCTTCAAAAGTAACACTCTACCAAATAGGTTGTCATCGACGTCGACAAGGTCGTTAAAGGACACTTTGAATAGATGCTTTTTACTGTAATCCTTTATGTGTTGTTTTAAACTACGTCTTATTTTGGCCGTAGTCAAAGTACAACATAGTGCATGCAAAATTAAAAATAAATAAAAATATGTTTTTGAAAATTTTCATATATGTAACTACACTATAAATCTAATTGGTTAAGGATACGGACAGAATTATAAAATACAATAAAAACCACTATGAGTAACCATACATTTATGCTGGTATAATTCTAAAATTCATAGTACCAAAATTACAAGTAGAATAGATGTTATTATATCTGCCATTCCTACCAGCGCCTAGGGTCGTTTGTATGTGTAAAAAAGCGGCTAATAAATCCCTAACATACGTGTATTTTGCATAATCAAACGCACACCAGTGCGCTGAGTACCGCCAGTCGTAAGTCGCACTCGCAACGCATAAATAAATGCGACCGCAAAAGCACAGTGCGGAGGGACGACACGCGCGACGGCTTGGAAACGACTCTACCGTACCTCGTGATACCAAGTTACGCAGTATTAACTAAAATACTAAAATATCTCATTGAAACGTTTAACACGACTAAGGTTCCGTTTATGAGATACAACCGGTACCATATCCAGGCTTAATACGAGGTTTAGTATTTAGTTATTTATGGACTGTATTTTTTTACATTATAATACGTAATACATACCCAATTAGTCATTTATTTAAATCGAAATACATTATTAACCTTAACTAATCTCAGTGATTGCGAATACATCGAGAACCTTGTATTTTTTACTTAAAGAACTAAGAGTACCCAAAGCAAAGAGAGTCATCATAGTCAAAATATTTTTTCTTTTTTTTAATCTTCTAATTTTTTTTACAAATCTTTTATTTTAATATTCTTATATTAATGTACGGAATCTTCTGTGTTCGAGCTCAACTCATATTCGGCAAGTTTTTGATTTGATAAAAAATGTAAAAACATCTTGTCTTATAATCTCAGTTTCATCGCTAATGCATTAATATCTTGTTTGATAAGTGATACTTTTTAACCCCACTAGTAAGACAATGATTGCACTAAGTCATATAACCGTGACGGATGTAATAAGAATACTTTATATTTGCTTCCGTTATTAACTACTTCAAACTAGTTTTGAAACTGCGACTTCTTAACTAGTTATCCAAAATCACTATTACACTTTGAACCACACTACTTCATCGTGATTAGAATTTGTCATATTTATACGTCACGGCAGGTAAGAAACTGGATTTGGAGCATCCACCCGTAACCATACGAAAGAAATACTTCGCTATAGTTATTAAGTTCGCTATAGGGTGACCTACAGCAAGCGAGTCTCAAAAGCCTTTGAATCAGCCTGGTTATACGTCGTATAGAACGTATTTTCATACTTATCTTGTTGAGTAAATAACCTCATAGCGTTATTATTTTGATTTGTAATTTAACAATAAGATAAACACGAAATAAAATGAATTTATTTATATATAAATCTTTTCTTCTTAAAGTAATTTCTGGTTACTTTTTTATTATTTGTTAAAGTTATCATTAATTAATGTTTAAATAAAAAGTAGTGCCAAGACTGACCAGTATGTACGTAGTGCGATTGTTAGTGATATGATCATTGAACTATACAAATTACCCGATTGAGGTTGTAATTACATAATCTATTGGTTTTTCCGAGACGATGATCAATAAGTAACCCGATAGGCGGCGCTGCAATCTAGTTGTTGCCATAATTATTCTATATTTAAAATCCAAAATATTCATATTGTCTTATTTCTGCAAGTCAATGAAATAGATTTATGCCAATTGATCCGTTTAGTAAAAAAAATAAGTTGCAATATTTGTTATTTTTTTAGATTATTAACTTACTAGGTTTTATCCGCGACTCCGCTCGCTTTTTTTTATCTTTCAATCATAAATTACTTTTAATACCTCCACAAATATCTGTATAAAGTTTCATGATGATTGGTTAAGTAGATTTCGCCTGAAAGTGTAACAAACAAACTTACACTCGAATTTACAATATTAGTAGGATTACTATATTTGATTGGGTCACAATCATATTTTATACACTGCCTTAGTCCCGATGACAGTGCATTTTTATGATATGACCCACTACTACAATCAGGATTAGCTCCAGATAACGAAAAACAATTATGAATAGCACTCTTATATTTTTTTTCACACCATAAAAGCCTGTAATTAGTTGCTTAAACTATTAAATTATTACTTAATATAATGTTAACATGAATTATGTTCCATAACTTTGAATTACATACCTAATACAACATTATCTTCATTACGTAACTTTCGTAGTTAATTAGTCCTAATGGATTGAAGGTTACAAAGTTGGAACGCACCACTGCCACACCCGTTTCTGTCATGAAGCAGTTCTGTTTCTCTCCGGAGGCGCGCCTGTTGACACGCACCTACAGACAATACTGTACAGAAAATATACTGTGTTTTTGATAACGTTTAACTTCAGATATTAACTTCTAGCTAGAGATCCGCTCTCCAGTCGAAAACCGACCGTAATTCTTATAGTTGAAGCGTTACTTCACTTTGACATTAATGAATGTATTTGTAACATATTATATTGAAAAAGGATCTTCCTAGAGTTCTTTATGTAAACTTCTATCGCATATGCTTAAGGACTTTTTTCTATATATGTATATATTTTACGTATATATTGAATACCTACCACTAGGTCTCACTCACATAAGAGTTGACTGATGGAGAATGCCATTATGCATTCAGTACGACTATTGTTACACGCACTTCTAAATTTTAAATGTATAAATAAAAAAAAATAAACTTTAGCTATGTCGAATTTTAGATCCTACCTTCGCACATTAGTTTTAGAAAGGAGTAAGATATATCTTCCTTCACATATAGCAAAATATTTGGATACCAGTAAATAGTTGTTGTATTCGTATTAGTCTTTTGCCTTCCACTTCAATGAAAAATAATATTTGAATGGAATTTTTTTTTGGGATTAGGATATCAACGAAGCGTGCTGTGAAATCTACGACAAACTTAAAATAGGACTGTAGACGAATATACACGATAACATATCAGGACCATACTAACAACAACCATAATAATAGGTACCACATAAATATTTGAAAATCGAACTTGCGACCTTCTGGTACAGACGTAGAGTTAGAGCTAGCGTACAACTATAGTCATCGTTGGGAATTTCAATTGAAGAACACTATACATTACATGAGTATAATTTACAGAATGACTGGTCCTCGTGTATTGTTAGCGAAATATCGAATTTCAAGCAGACTCTCTAATGGTAGATGAGTGGGCACCGTCACCAACCTACAGGTCGCCAGGCTATTCAATTGTCTCAAATACACAGCAGCTCAGACATGCTTTAAAAATGCGGTAATTTTATGAGCATATCAGCTTTAGGAGAAACCTCAGAAACCCCATTAAATCTAATTATGAAATTCCCATACCCATACATAAACAACTCCATATTCTATAACGAACACCCAAGGTATCACACTGAATTGAAGCCAGACGCAGAACACAGATAGAGCCTACATAAAATATTGATACAAAAGAATTCCCATTACGTGCATTTATAATTAATTTTGGACTAAGTATCGAAATTCAATTAATATAATAACTACTTTAATCCACCGAAAAAGCATCAATGATCGCAGAGTAGATTAAGAAGCGAAATATACTAAAACTGCCACATTTAAACCATTCACAACAAATAGAATGATTATTGTTAAAGTACAAGG
>DWPA01000461.1:0-24987 GCA_018251375.1 Calpodes ethlius
GACGATATAGTTGATTAATTATTAATAATTATAATTGAAGAGCTTCGAAGGGCGCGATTTGTGTTGTAAGTTATGTTATCTTGAAATTTACATCATACCAATATTATTAACGTTTTTGTGGCGATATCTAATGCCTTTTAATTGTTTATTGATTTTTTATAATCGTTCCAATGGTATTTGAACGTATCCATTAAAAAAATATCACAGTAAAATATTTCCTCTATATTTGTGTATATTATTATGTAGATTAATTTTGCCAACCAAAATGTTGCGCGTTGTATATTATATTGTATTCAAGCAAGCAAGAGGATCATTTCATCCAACCATCCATAAAATATCAATATTAAAAACATCCATAAAACTCGGATGAATAATAAAAATCCACCTCAAAATAATAGGAAAATACCACATTTAAACATAGCCATAGTTAAAATAAAAAATGTTCATACAACTCAGATGCGTAATTTAAAAATACCACAAATGTAATAGGAAAATCCCTAATTTAAACATAACTATTTACTATTATACTACTATTACATCTATGGTTACTAATGAGGTATGAATATATATGAATGCATACAGGATGAGTGAGCTTGTAATATGGTAGTTCATTATATTATGGTAATTATACTAACATCGTCTTTTGTAAAATTAACCTCAGAATGTGTTTTTCCATGTTACAATTGCAGTGTGGCAGAGTCAAAACTGCTCCATCATGATGCCCCCAATGGTACTGATGGCCATGGGCGATAGGTTACTATGAGGGGGCCTGTTAATCAACCATTCACATAAAAAAGATATTGATATTTTGTGAGTATTGGCAGAAGTTACCAGCACGCTGTGCATCCCTAGGTACACTCGGCTGACGCAGATGAGCGTGCACCACGACACCGCGATCGCCACGCCCCAGTGCAAGGGGTACTGGTACCGGTCCATGGTGTACAGAAGCACCGAGAATGGAATGGACACGCCCACCATGGCGTGCGTCGATGGCATCCCGTACTCTATTGCCCACTTTTGCTGCAGCTTCTTCACCGGGTAGCCTGGCCGCGGCCACCTTATTATATCCTTGAAACCCTGACCTGAAAAATAAAAGGTTTTAATTTTAAACAATGGAAGTAAAGAGGAACACACCTTGCTATAGACATCAAATCTATTTGTGAGATGTTCAAAATACTTAGCCTATTAATTGAATTGTTAATAATAAGCAAATAAATTATTACTCACTATTTATTACTGCAATTATTGCTAAAATATTTGTCTATAAATTAAAATATTTCTAACAAAAAATATATGAATGAAGAAATTAATGATATGAATATAATTATTATATTTTATATAAATATTTTTATATTAATTTATTTATTTTTATAGTAATTCATATTTTATGTTGGGTATATTTTTCCAATAAAATATAATTATGCGGGAGTAATGATTCATACTTTTATGTTATGATTAAATATTTCTCTTTAATATGTATTGAAATTAAAGACTCAATTCTAAGCAGCAAAAATAATAATTTATTAGTGGCTTTAAATATCAAGTGAGTATACTACCAAGAGTTTTACAAGAGAGGAAGGAGTACATTACTTTGAAGACAAGAGTACCACACACACTGCTGATTCCTTAATGTGTATAAATTTAGCTGTCAGACTTACCTACATACATCACAATAGTCCACACGAGGACCACCCGTCGACCGACAGCCCCATCAATATTCCAAAACCAGAAGGGTATGAAAGTAGCATAGAATATCTCATCACCCAACGCCGTGCCGATCAGGAATAGGTAGTACCAAAATTTGTTACTTATATGACACTCCAGCTCCTCTCTAGAACTTTCTGCAGATGCATCAGTGTCGCAGGAAGTCTGAGAGCTCCCTGAAATGTCACTCGGTATTCTCTTGTGGTGCCTTACATCTGCCTCGCTCTCCAGCTCGAGCCTGTCGGAGTGCACTACCTCGGCGGTGTCCACGCTCGGTCCAACTTTTTTATATATAACCCCGAAAAAATTTTGCACCTTTATCACCAATAGGGGATCCTTTAGATGCTCGATTATGTTTTCCCACATGATCATCTTTGTAACTGCTCCGAATTAACGTAACCAAAATCCCATAAGATTTCAATGGAAGCCAGTGGAGTGTGTGCACAACATCGCACGTCTTAGACTGACGTAGTCCAACGCTTCACTGATAAAAGATAACGTTACTCGACGTGCTGATTACGACGGAGGTACTGAGGTTTGCTTCATTCACTGCGATCACGTAACTATTATAAGAAACCTACGCCAAAAGTTAATCACGAATCACATTCATGAAAGATTTGCCTTCATGGTTGATCACGATTTATTTTGTTGTTGTATTTATGACTCTCAATTTACACTTACTCTTCAGTTTCTTTAATGAGAAATTGCTGTATAAATAATAATGGTATATTTAGCTTTAAATTGTATAAATAAAAAGTTTTACAAAAATTACACTTAGTTAAAATCACATTATATTGACAGATGACATTTTGACAATAACTTTACATTGATGTTTGACACCATCTATCAAAGAAATGAATATACTTCTTGATACCTACCAACGATTCCAATAATTTATCTGTACATATCTGGATACGCTAGTAGATGAAATAATAACAACCACTCTTACTTTTTGATAAATGCTAGTTAACAGACCTGATGATAAAAAAATACTTTCAATTGAAAACGAGCGCAAAAGCCTTATGAATATTATCAATATAAACAATAGCTTCTGTTATCAGCAGGCAATGAAAAATTTAAACTAACACAAATCTATTTCAGACAAAAGTTGATATGACAGTGATGACAGTTGCTAAAGTTTTACTAGAATCAACTGTCATCTATCACATACCATTGTCAATTTTATTATTTGGATGTGTGTTGATTCAGTTATTGTGAAAATATTATTATAATTAATTATAAAATATTAAGTCAATTAACTGGTTTGAATGAGAAATTAATTAAAGTGTTTATCATCTACCAAATACTTTTCGCTTTTGTGCATGTAAGTTCAATGTTTCTTAACTTTTAAAACTTTACAGTAAAAGGTAAACAATAATATTTCCACATAAATAAAAAAAACAATAGTAAACAAATTTAACAATAAGGAAATTTGCGTCTAGTTTTAAGTTTCAGATGATCTAAGATGACAAAACAATACAATTATTATAAACTTTAGATTTTATTAATATCTGATTGCAATAACAGCTGATCTTAAGTAGTACTAAACACAATTAACAATAATTAGCTTAAATACCATTTTTACACTTAACACTCTACATTTGATCATGTACAGTGACCTTCAGCCCCAGGTGTTTAGAAATAGATATGACCTGAATTTAGTTATGGGGTATTATCTGGTGCTGGATTTACTTGGTTTCTGAAAGTTGTAATACCCTCAGGATATAATTTTAAACTAGTGATTACAATGAACTACTTCCATTTTGAGTTTATGTAGTAAATTTGGATCAAACACACTCATAAATGTTATGTACATCACAAAAATCTAATTTTGAATTTTTTTCCTAAAAAAATATTACCCCATAATACAATTTAGATATTTCCGATTCAGTTAAAATATGTTTAGTAGTCATATTTTTGTAGTCGCTTGTTTTAATTTAAAATGAGCATTTCCCTGTCCTCTATTAGAAATCAATTCCAGAAGATCTCGGAACTGTTATATTGCTGATTTTTAATGACTGTTTACAGTAGTTGTAACACTGATAACAAAGGCACACACCGCAAGCAGTAAGTAGAACTGTTATACATATTTCAATTGTTATATATATTTTTATATTGCCAATTATTTATTTATATTGAAGAATGTTTATGATTGTAGCACCTAAGTATACTGGTTGAGGGAAAATTTATAATACCAGGAGGAGTTAGCTCCCTCTTTGTGAATCAGCTATAAAAATATATCACCAGCAAGATATCTTAAATTATATGATTTCCAAGTGTGATTAAGATATTTTTATATTTTATTGTAAACGAAATAGTACAGAAGCTTATTTACTATATATTATTTATTTACTATGCCAAATTGTACAACAGTTTTTCTTGTCAGTATAACACCTTTGTTTGGAAAGTGGGAAGCCAGATGAACACTAGCAGAATATAATGAGCTTAGCATTAGCGGTGTAAACAAAACCTGGTGAGTCATTTCTTGCTTTGTGTACAATCTCAATAATATGATTATGTTTCAAAAAAGAAATTCCTTTATGCAAAGAAAGTATATTTTTATCCTTTCTGAACTTAAACAATAAATATTTTATATATGAATCCTTGCCTGTTTTCAGGGACACAACTTTTATGTTACATTCTGGTACTCAATATTTATACATCGGATTCTCCTGTTAAACATGGATATGTAATGGACATGAGCGGTTGTTATTGTCTCTTTTAATTATTTGTTTAAATTTTTTATTTGACAATGATAAAGGGCAAATGAATATTGAGAAAACATCAACCTTGGGCTTATTGTAATTAACAGATCATTCCCCTTAGACTCATTAACTACAAAGCAGACTAAATAAGTAGACTGACGCCTCAATTGTTTTCTGTTCAATACATACTATATTCAATTCTATGTCAGCTATTTTACAGTTTCAATTTGATTAAATTACCAATGATCAAACAGGTTGAATGATTTAAATGTTTTCTGCATCGCAAATTAAACATTAGCTCTTATTTATTAAGGTTCACATTGCAATACACCATGAATATTCTGTAATGAGTGATTAGTAAAAAAATTGGTGATAAGTAGTGATAAGTGAGATATATAATTTAATATTGGATGTTTGTTTGTGATATAAATGATTATTGTTCATTCACTAGTAAGTATTCGCGGTATCGCGGCGCAGATAACACAGACGCCGCATACACAGACCCATTTGTTTTATTTACGCTATATCCATGTTGTGTCACATGTCGTGTTTTCATCTCTTCATATTATTATAACCCAATTGACAAATAAGAAAATGAAACCGTTTCATAGCTACAAGTTTGTCATTGCTAATTGACTAGCACATTAAAACAGTACCCGTGACAGTTTTCATTTAAAATTCTGCAAATATGCCTATTATTTCCTTGATTATTTTCACATGTCGAACACCAATCATTTACCTAGCAGAGAACATAGGGACACGAATACTTTAAACCTTAACATATCACAAATGGATTTTTCAATCGGAAGACGGTCTTCGCAGAACGTAATATTTTTAACCGATTATATAAATGAGGAAGTTCCAATTCGTCGGAATATTTTTTTTATGCTCAGTTGTTTCCCGATTACCCTAAGACAGTTTGAGTTAGTTAATTCCAAAAGTATTATGTAGAGAATAGCTTCAAGTCAGCACCACATAAAAATGACGAGGATATGATGAAGGGTTTTGAAGATAAAGAGTAGACATCGTCAACAGGTGGGAGTAATTGAAGTGTTATAATTTTTTTTACTATTGTTAACATATTACTATTGCACGGTACATTGAGAATCCCAAGTTTCTAATCATGTGACCTGCAGACAAAGTATGAAACTCAGTGGTTGGGAATAATTGAAATGTGGTTGAAGATATTTGTTAATATTAACTTTCAAAATCTACTAAATCATTGATCATCCTAGGATGTGAAGTGTTGGAGATGAATTATATACTATGTAGGCACATACAATGTTAAAATAAAGTTATTAAATAGTCGAATAGACTACAAATATATAAATAACGTCCATCCAAAGTTAAAAGTATAAATTGGAAACCTCCAATTATTGCTCCCGTCGAATACACCTACAACTGTACCGACCTCGAAAACAATTGTAGGTCTAACTACTTCTTTCATATTTTTGTTTGGGTTTGACACATCGTAAAAAAAATATGATAGAGCTATTACAGTATACCCTATACTATATTGCTGACAAAAACAACTCATTTTATAAGTTTGTCTCGATACGTGACAAAATTAAGCTTTCTAATGCTAAAGACAAATGGACCGACTGAAGTGACATAATGTACTGTCATGGTTCCGCTTTGCTTACGGAACCATTATAAAAATGGGGAGATAAGATGTGATGTAATGTAGAATCCTGTTTAGAGAGAGAGCTACATAATACAACTGCAATGTTTTGTCCACGATGTTTTTAAAGACTGTTATTACGTTTTTCTAAAACTTCCTCATATATGTTTTTGTCGGAATTTGTCGGACTAGTTACTGAGAAACTAGGATTTGCAGTAAGCTCTTGTCGCGGATGGCTCTAGATGAAGAACCTCGGGCACGTCCCAAACTAGTCTGAAAAATTCCGACAAAAACATGAGTATCAAAAACGTGTGGAAGCCTTTAATAAAACGTAATATGTATTCAGACTTTGTGATTGCCAACTGTTCATAAAGTCATCGAGGCGACAACAATGCCTGAGTGACTGACCAAGTAGCGCCAGCGCCGTAGTCTATGTCACATTGCTGACAGGAGGTACGGCACCAGCTCGAGCAGACGACGCGACCGACCGGCCTCACGCGCGGAGTACTCGAGCGCAACCGCGCGTCGCTCTTGTATGTTTTTTAATGACCGCGTAGATAAGGTTTCTCGGTGTCAGTTTCCACCCGGCCCGCGGCCGGCTCATGCGGCGTGCGGCGTGCGGCGTTAGTAGCACCGCACGAGTCACACGACAAATCGAACATTTATACTAGAAAAGCGCTTCGTCTTACCGGCCGGCGAATCGTCTCCATCTCAAGTGAAGTTTATGTTCGTTACGGCGAATTATTGTTTTTGCGTCAGTGAAATGGATTAAGGTGTCTCTCAGCGGTGAACGGTGGATGATGGACGGTGGACGGTAGTGCAATAGTGAGAGCTAGCGGCTCGATGTGTGCGATTGTAGTCGAGTACGGAAGAGCCCGCAACGCGCCGTTTTTTTGCTTGTTTGTTTATGTAAGCTCCGACGCCACGCGATTGGCCGATGACCGGTGTTAAGTGTTTGTGATCGACTTTTGATTAAATTGTTGTTTTACCGAATATTATCAAGTGTATCGGTCTGCCTGTACGGTTAGTTTACGTATATAATATAGAATAGCATAGATTATTACTTACCTTTTGAATTCTACATATTTAATGATATTTTAACATACGTAGTCTGTACATAAACAATGATGCAATTACATACTTACTTGTTGAGTTACCCACCTACAAGTTGACTTTAAAGCAGCATTCGCATATTATTTTAAACAAATTAGAGATATTTCTTATGATATCTCGAACCCAAACTAGCGGCAATACGGACAAAAACTAATCGAATTGGTAAGATTCAAAACACCGGACATCGAAGTAACTATTGGGTGTAGGCACATAAGTAAGATCACGACATCTCTACATGACTACTTAGATGTCTTCGCTCTTCAACCAATGTATAAATATATTCAATAGTACCTATGTAATTAAAAAAAACATCTCTGGAATCAGTCGTTTAATTTGATCATCTGTTATCTCTATTCAGAAAGGCGTTCACACTTTTGATGAATAATGATTACAAAGGAAAATGGTTTTTATTTTTTCATTAGAACTCAGGCGAATCTATGTAAGGGACCCGTTTCTAGTGTAGAGAGGAAAGTAACAAGGACAGAAGATCTCATAAGTATTCATAATTTATATGTAGGAGTTCGATTATAGTTAATTAAGCGATTAATTAAGTAATATCCTTAATATTATTCACCGTTACCCACTGCCAGCAGTGGGCCATTACCCACTGCTGGATCTTAATATCGGAAAATACATCCAAGGCGCACTTTTTAGGAGCGAATCAAATTTATCTAGTTTAATTTTAAGACGTGACTTACTTAGATTAGTTAATAAAATCATAGTCTCCGTGGTCGTTGCTGATGTGTCTCGGTCTGCGTGCAGGGTGGCGCGCGCGGAGCATGGCGGCGGCGGCGGAGGCCGACTCGCTGCAGCTATTTTGGGACCACTTCTTCCGAGCAGAGACTGGCACTTATGAGGTAAACGACGTATTTATCATTAGAGATGACATTTGCTCTTCCTTTACTGTAATCAGTAGATGTGTCGTCTACGTTACTTTAAGTTGTGGCTTTTCTTTCCGCTACTGATATTGACCTCAGCTGAACCAAAACATATTCTTTACTACTTAGAAAGCGTTACAACACCTCAATAAAGACGGTATCACGTATTACGGCGGCGATACCAGGGAAAATATTGCCGCCTCAATTACCTCGCACAACTCCTACAAACGACATACGTATAATGAGTGCATATTATTGTTGTGTAAAAATGAAAAATGTGTAAGATATTGATGCTGTTTATCAGTTGTATGTTCAGAGGAGTGATGGAGGTGCGCGGTGAGTGCGGCGAGCTCTCGTGTCGCCTCGTGTCGTGTTGACACAGTGATTACTTATCTCAGATACGATTTACGAATGCACTGTCGATTGGTTCAAAATTGCCATCCTTAGTGCCTTCGCCCTTATGAAGTCTTATCATCATTATTTGCTTGTTAGGAAAGGGACAATAATCTATCTATCGGATCTTTTGTGGCCACACCCGATTGAAATTTAGATCTGATTGCCGATTCCTACTGTTTTGATACACTGTAAGTTGTTTCTGGATTCCAGCTTACTGATCTGGATACGCATGATTGGACTTTCTCTAATGTACGACTTTTGAAGTGTGCCACAGACGATATGGATCAGCATTTACTCTTCCCCATCACAAAACCTGCAAGTTCAGTGTTTTCCAAACCTAGCTCCTGTAGATAGAGCCAATAATATCCAATGACCTGACTATGAGGTCTCGCTAACTACAAACGATGTGTGTACAAAAATTGCATAACACTGATTTTTTTCAGAAATCGACCTGGCTAGATTTATTTCTAGCCGAGTTCCTCATCCAGCTCTACAAGGGCGGTAACCCGAAAGACTTGATCAAGTTTTGGTAAGCGCATTACTCCATATCGATTGAGTTAAATGATCATTGGACCAGGGCAGGTTTTTTGTAGCAATTAATTCGACTGGTCGTAGCTTCTGGTTGCGCGTTAAGTTGGGGCCGTAAAATTATTTGAACTTGTAATACAGCTTGCCACTCGTTAACTACAAGGAGAATTACAAAAACTTCATAATTTGCCTTAAAGAATATTTTTTTCACTTCCCTAAGTGACACCATATTATTTATTTTAAGTTTTATGGTCGTCTAGGAAGCACAATAAGTATCTTGAACTGGGCATTTTTATAATAATTATATAACTAAGTAAGGAAATACACCAAAGCCATAAAATTGGCCAATTACACTTTATTCATGTTTGGTTAAAAAAGTCATAACTAACCTTAGCTTGGCCGCGTATTTCAAACTGAAAAAAAACAAATTGTGTTTCACTAGCAGCAGTAATTTTATTCGTCACTATTGTCTGAAAATATTAAAATAATATGTCCAGGGAAATTGAGACATTTAGGTGTGGGTTGTGATTGCGAGGATAATTTTTTGTGATATTGCGCGTGCCCTCAGCCCGGTGAGCGGCGTGGTGACGCTAGTGGGCTGCGAGCTGCTGTGCGGCATCCATCGCGTCACGTCCTCCGTGAACGCGCACTGCGCCGCTCCGCTTACGCCCGCGCTGCTCGCACCGACCCTCGCCGCCGAGGATGGCACTCCCGGTAAGGCTGGAGCAGTCTTACTGACTCGCTACTAATCTCTATCTTGAGAAATTACATAAAACTTTTCATTTCATACTATCTCATTCCTTGATGGATAAATAAAAACACATCTTTTGCTCGGCTGGCTAGATTTTCGTATTTCAACCTCTGATGACATACTGTGGTAGAGGCTTCGCCCGAGTCCTTCATGAAGTTGGCTTGCCTTTCCCTGCTGCAAGCATTGCAGGGCATTGTAGTGTAGGAGGAAGTATAAGTTTGTATAACTGCAGTAAGTGAATCCCGTGGATTGAAAAATAATTGTGGCCGTCAGATAAGAAACTGGAGGCGAGCGGCACGAGGCCGGGGAGTCTGTTCAGCCGCGCCGACGCGCAGAGCTCGGCCGAGATCCTGCGCCGGTACCTGCTGGGCGGCGTCGCCTGGCGCGCGCTCGTGCTGCTCGACGCGCTGGGGGTCGAGGTACGTGCGCCGTGCGCCGCGGTATCGATACATGAGAGGCTCGACACTACTTCATTTGTTGAAGTGAACCCAACTTTTTACATCTCACTGAATCAGAACTAAAGTGAAGCCTCATTTTACGATTTAAGTTATCGTTTACAAATTATTAATGATTCCGTTATCTCGTATCTGGAGGAGTACACGATACGTAGAGATAAACTTACTAATATAAACGTTTATGGTATTGTAAGTTGTATTCAAAACATCTCGCGACGCGCGCGCGGAAATCTGATCCTTACGCGTGAGCAGCAAGGCTAAAATTCCCGCGCCGGGCTCGGTAGCTGAGGTCGGTGGAGGGTTCGGTTATATCTTGACTTTATTAAGCGTGTAAGATATAACAATGCTCGCAACGAAAATTATTTATATAAAAATCAAACACAAGTGTGAATAAATACAGCGGCCGCACAGCGCTGTGGTATATGCATTTTAAAAAGTTATTGTCAGTTAATTTTACTCTCAAAAAACCTTTTTTCTTTTTTTCGTTTCAAGACCGTTATTATCAGGGGAATATAAAACTTGCAGAAAGATTTCACAACATCAGTTTTACTAAAATAAGAATTAATTATGATCGCACTCGATCGATTCAGCCAGGGCCCAGACCGAGGGGTCGTAAGAGCCCCAGAATCCTAGAGATAATATTATTAATATTATAATTTTACGGAAAGCCCGTCTGGGTAGCTGGCCCCTCTTGATAATGTCAGCCCCCAAACGTTTCGTCACGTTCTGGCTGGATACATGAAAGTTTGATTTATGTTTTTCTTTTCATTTCTTTTCTGGTCGACAACCGCTTTAATGTTTCTGGTGTCCATCGGGTGTCCATAGGTGGTAAGCACTGTCGTCTATCGTCAGCTATTCGCATAAAAAAATATCGACAAGACGTATCGTATCGTACAGATCGTATTTAATACGAGCCGCGACCTGCGACCCGCTACCCCGATAACCGCCACTTTACGACGGCTGCCACGGGCCCTGAACCCTTTTAAAGTTGACCCCGCTGCTAAATTCGATTTCGTCGACTCGATCAAACAACTGTCGCCGTAGAACCAATAATTTACTCGATAGAGATATCTCCGGCCAACGACCAACGCGCCGGTGCTGGGTCATAGGTGCAAGCGTCTCTTGCAAATAGATACATTTAGTACGTGTCGTCGGGCAGGCGACCACGAATATTGTTTTCGTTTGTACTTGTGTGCGCGTGCTTGCATACGTGCGCGTTCTTGTGTATGCGAGAGAGAAAGATAAGGAGAAAGTTGGTTTTATCTTCTAAATAAAAAATGTAAAATCAGAAAACACATACCGTAAAATATGGCTTTGTGTCCTGTACTGCATGCTTTGTCAAACATGCAATATAATTAAATATTGTGGGTAAACGGTACAGGGCGTGAGGAAGTTTAGAGCACAAAAATATGTGCTCGTGCGCTACAGAGATATCTATGTAGTACGTACTGACGATCCTAGACCACTGAGAGGTTATTACTTATATTTTTTATATCATAATTATACACTAATGGTGACATACATATTAAATTAATCTACACATAATGAAGTCAATCCAAGTACAACAGAGGTTTATGTCCTTCGGACACGTTACTTGATTTTTGTTTTGAACGATGTAACGAGTAGTAATTTATAAGTTATTGGCTAATCTACATGGCTTTCCTTACCGTTGTTGTCATTTATTATCAACTGTATCTGTATTGTACCGGAACAATTGTATTGAAATAACTAGTGAATACATTATATATGATATATTGGTAAGTTACCCTTATAATTGGTTATCACCGGATTACCAGTACCAAAGCTGGTTACGACGGAGGAGGATGGGAGGATGGGGCGACGACAGTCAACGTTTCGTTTCGTTGACGTAGTTGTCGGTATTTGTACAACTTAGTTGCACGAGTTTAGTGTCAAGTGGTCCGGGCGCGGCCGGCCGGTGATTTTCCTAATCACTAGCGATGAACTATGCTATTTTACTACTTTATACTTCGATAACAGTAGCAACGTCTTTCTCCGTCTCGTTATTTTCAAAGTATTTATTAAAGACGTTCGTATTAATGTAAGGTTTACAGAATAATATATTTTATCGACGCGAGGGCGTAAATTTTAGAATTGAGAGTTTGTCTTCCTTTCGTTCGTGGATCGTGGCTCTATTTTCGAATGGTTTAAAAAGTATATTGCATAAAATTAACATAAAGACGAGTGTGGTGGTCCCCAGGGGCTATCCTGCTGCCGGCAGCTGAGTTCCGTGCTCGTGTGGCTGTTCGGCGAGCTGAGTGCCGCACGCGGCCCCGCGCCCCCTCGCCTGCCGCCCGCACCGCCCCGCCCGCCCATCCAAGAGCTCTTCTCCGACAGGTACCTCACGCAATATAACACGTTACACAAGTTTATTTAAAGCGTTACGACGAATGGTGACGTTACTTTTATTATATTATAGTATATTTCTTTCGTGCAATTTATTAAGGAGCCCGAGAGGCGGCACATTTACCGCTTGTATTAGAGTAACGCACTTATGGGTTGGGAATGAAAAGATTAAATTCGAGAATAATATACGGTGGAGCTTCAAGTGATAAAGTACATTGAAGCAGCTTATAAAAATTTAAACGCTAAATAGTGCGCGCACGAGTACGTCGTGTACGAACTTGACCAAGACGCAAGCGCTTAGTCGGCGGCGACCTGGTCAGGGCATAGTACATCGTATATCATAAGAGGTAAATGTAATATAATTACCCTTCCCCCCTGATTGTTGAATTGACACGTTGCGCTATTAGACACAATCGATTCGATTTTTAAATTATGGTGGAATAGCTAACGTAAAGTATAATCAAACCTCGAACATTCCATAGCATCAAAACAACTGATATAGCGGGCCCAGTCGTGTGATGTATTCCTAGTATTGTCTAATCTATCGTGACCTGACTCAATAGTATACTGTGCCTTTATCTGCCCGTTTATCGGTTGAAAATATATCGTAATCGATTCAACTTACCCATTGCCCGTCTGGTCCAATATACAGCGACTACTTGACGGGGTCGTCTAGGATTTGAACCAGTTACGCTAATAGAATTTAAAACCAAATTAGCAGTATTACAGATATGAACTAAATTTTGCGCTGTTCGCTACTTACCTCCTGTCTTTGACGACGTCGCCCCCGTCACGTCACATTTACGGGTGACGTGACTAATTTGTAATGTAATCCCAGTATCGATAGTTTAAAATTTTTATTATTGTAATTAAGAATTCTTTTTGCAGAATATGGTCCAAACAGAAATCGTTCCCTTCTCCTAAAGTGAATTCAGTGGCTTCGTGCGAGAGGGGCTCCATCACTGGAAAGTACGTACATAATTGTTTAACGTTTAACGAATGGCGATCATTTGCAACAATCGATAATGGAGAACCGATAGCTTCCGTAAATTGATATGAAGTAACTTATTGACGCAGGTCGCGATACAACGGCCAGGCCAAATTGGACAACGACAAAATCAGAAAGAGGACCGCGTTAGACTCGGAGCAGTCGACGGAGTCGGGCGACTCCAACGACGACCTGCAGGTGCTCAACCGGTCCGTCACCATCAAGGTGTGCTCGCCCAACGATGACTTCGAGTACTTCAACTCCCCCCTGCGATCCTCCACCGAGTTCCCCAACGACACCCTCTACGGAGACCCGTACTACACCCCGCGAAAGGCCAAGCCGAAGGCCGACGACTACATGAACGAGAAGCACAAGGAAATCATCAACTCCGAGATCAGCACGTTCGAGTTCACTCTCCTCATTACCGACCTCCTGCGGGAGCTGTGCAAGGCCGAGAGCAGCCTGTCCGGCTCGGAGGGCTCGCAGATATCGATGCAGTGTATAAATTTCTCCCTAAAAAATCTATGTACCTTACAGTTCGGTTCGCTTCCCGCGCAATCGGTAGCATACGAGGCTATAGAATTATCCCGAATAAAAGTAGCTCTAACGGAGCTGCTGATGGTGTCGCTGGACCAGGTGCTGATACATTCTGACCTATGCGCCAAGTTGATCAACAACGGCATCCTGCCGATGTTGCTTCGGATCCTCGAGGATGCGATCTGTAAGTCCAGTACCAAATATAATACCAAAGGTGATAGCCAGCACCGTCCCAAGGATGTCGAGAAGTCAAACGACGCCGAGTGCCAGAACTTGCTCAAATTCGTGTTTGGGATCGCGTACTCCATTACCGCGTTCTTTCACTGCCTTCTGATGCAGTGCCGGTCAGTGGACAAGCTCAGGGAGTTCACTGACCAGTTCAAGCTGTACGGCGAGTGCCTCAAGGGCGGCCTGCTGAAGGAGTGCATGGAGCTCATGATCCGAATACCGGGCGTCGCAACGGAGGAGAGTGTAATGCTAATAAAGAGGCTCATAGAGGCTATGGGTAAGTTGATAAGTGGAATGAAGAGGGTGCGGAGCGAGGTGATACATTCCGCCGCTTGTCCGAGGAGCAGGCACAAGGTATGTCGCGGGCGCGTGTCGGCCGGCATGCACCATCACCATGACATCCTCGGAGAGGCCAGCGCCACTCTGCCGCTGGCCGCCGCCTGCTGCGTCTCCGTGTTGTACGGAACTCTCACCTCCTTGCTACCCGACGAGGAGATATCCGCCCACAAGGTCCTCAGAAACAAAATCTTACACGTCATGTTGAAGTGTGGCGTCTGCTGCTGCTTTTCACCGAGCACCGTCATGGAGAGCATCGTAAGGCTTATGCTGACTCACGACAGTGTCGCGACCCTGTGTCTGCAGCTTCTGGAACACACGGTATACGGAGACCTGGGCGCGAGCATTCTCGTCCCAAAAGTGACGGACCAGCTGCCCTGCTCCATCTGCGAGCCGTGCGACGATACCAGGGATCTGGGAAGGAAATACTGCCCGCACAGGCCTATCGAGAGAAAGAGCGTGTGGTCGTTCCTCATCCACTACAACTCGTTGCTGCAGTTGGACAACCACAACAACGTGTTACACGCCACCGTGAGCCACCTGCTGAAGGTCACTCCCAAGTGTAGGATGGAGATGAAATACGAGTTGCTGTTCAGCGTCATCTATCCGACATTTATAGTTTCCAAGCATAGGTACATAATAAAGCTAGACGACGCCGCCTACTTCCTGACGGTTTCCTGCTTAAATATATTTGCGAGTCTCCTGAACACCGTGCAGTTCGCGGAGCAGTTCATCCAGAAGGGTGGCTTGAGTTACGTCCTAGAACTCATATCGTTGTCTGAATTCTCAAATCAATGCTGTGCCATTCTCGAAATAGCGATCACGGTTGAAATATTCAAATTGATGAAGGAAAACGCCGAGCTAACCTACTGCCGTGAGATAAGCTCGCTGTCGTCCGTCCAGATGTTGTTCAAGTCCCTCAACGAGGTGACGGAGAAATGCTACCGGATGTACAAAACGAAGCTTTCTATGGCTAAATTCGAGGAGCTGCGCGACGTCAACCGGGAGCGGGAGATGTTAGAGTGCAGCGGCGTCGGTGGCCGCGCGACGGCGGCCAAGATATCCTCGAAGCCGATAAGTATAAAAAATTCATTTCCGGGCGAGATCGTCGACGAATCGAACAAGGACCACGTAGAGATTCTCAAGAACGTATTGACATTCTGGAAGTCCTGCGCAGCGCTGTGCCTGTACAGCCCGATGTTCAGGGAGTACGTGGTGGGCGAGGCGGCCTTCTTGGATAGCTACGCACTCCTGAAGTTGACCCTGCACTATCTATGCGACGGCGAGCGGCCGCCGTCGGAGTCCCGGCTGCTCATCAAGTTCATGGAGGCGCTACTGACAGTCCAGTTCGCTGTGTCAGGTGAGTCGATAGAGCGGGATAACTGACTTTAGTATCTGTCCCATGATGTGATACGGGTG
Organism: Calpodes ethlius; assembly: GCA_018251375.1. NCBI lineage: Eukaryota > Metazoa > Arthropoda > Insecta > Lepidoptera > Hesperiidae > Calpodes > Calpodes ethlius. Next base: position 16,024 of record DWPA01000461.1, read on the forward strand.
TCGTTCTCATTTCTGCCGACCATTTCCCACGATGCGTCACGGCGACTTGCCCGCTCGCTCGGCGTGTTTCGCGGCTGACTGCGGCCGCACTCGTGCGACCGGCGGAATGTCGTCCAACTGTGCCCTGTATGCAGTTTAGTCTTTATGGTAACCTCAAATCGATCGTAAATGTTTTAAGTGATTCCATAATATCAAACATGAAACCAAAAAAATACTTACTAGTACCTCGCTTTCGATTTAGACGTCAACGCATCGGTAAGGCCTTCGGTGTGTCTAATATCCATGGACTCGTTTACCGGTTAATTGCTTGAAAAAAATGACAAAAAATACGTGAAAATACAGTAGTGTAAACTAGCAAGTAACATGCGTGCAGAGGTGACGTCGCAGCGCTCCATGCGCACGAGCTGCGGCGTGGTGCGGTCGGCGCTGGCCGCGCGCTCGGCGGGCGGGCTGCGCGCGCTGTGCGCCGCGCTCGTGGGCGTGGCCGTGCCGGGCCGGCGCCGCGCCGTGCCCTGCCGGGATCCACCCAAGGTAAGCCCTTCTTTTTAAGTATTGATGTTACTTTTTTAAAGCGCATGTACTTTTTATTCACTTTCTTTCTGCATCTTACACAAAGGCGGTTATTACATTAATATAAGATCTCCCACATACCCGATATAGCTCCGAGCAAACATTACAAAAATAGTTTATTTCATTCTACATTATTAGATAACATAGTACATATATTTCTCTGGTCTGTAAAGTTGTACGTTGGTGCGAGCGTCTTTATGTAACAAATGACTTGCAGTCGGGTGGCGGTACTGAAACATGAGCCGTAATATAATCCGCTGGTCGATAGTACTATCACAGCCGGGGCCGCACGTCCAAGGTCACACTACACTACCCTACTGCTGGCGCGGGCCCCGGCACCGTTTATAAATTACCACGTCACAGTGGACATCTAAATGCAATACAATCTGACTAATGTATAGTACTATGTGATCTACCGAGGAATAGGAATAGCTTAGGAATTGGACTTGCCTGCGTCGGTGTTCCCTCCTGAGTATAATGTGGGAGTCTTCAAAAGGAATAGGCTCTTTATAAGTTAGTGCGCACAACATCGCCACTTACCATCAGGTGGGATAGTAGTCAAGCACTGACTTATTGTAAATAAAAAAAAAAAAAACGAGAAATAAAAATAGAATTGTATTGCCATGTATTCTCAGAACAACGTTGTATTGTAATAATGGCTATGCAATGTGTCGCAAGATATATAATAAGGTACCTTTGGACGTAATAAATTTGCCCAACAATTTATCTAAACAAAGTGCTTCTAGAGTGTTAAGGAATTCTTAGACGTATAGGTAAATTTGTGTTTTATTCTAACAATGTAATTAATTAAAATAATATATTTTAATAATACTTGACTAAAATAGTGTAATACAAATACATATTATGTTTGAATGGTGCTGGGACGTAAATAATGAAATAGGTCGTTCTTATAATTTTTACCGCTGAACATTATTATAATTACTAGACATTAGTACGCCAACACTGGCAAGGCATATTGTAATATAAATAAAATTGTAATGTATCATCTTAATATGTACCTACGCTTGTGCAATAAATAAATAGTAATATGAATACAACGAGGAAGTCGATCAGTATGACATACAGAACTTGGATCGCGGTATTTATGTCGTCGTCGCTATCGTATGACCCCGTCGCGTGGCAATCCAGACAAAACCACGAGTCCCACTTAGTCAGCCCGCGCCCGCTATACGCTATACCAATGATAAGTCCAGCTGTAGTAGTTGTAGTAGTTGTAAGCTTTATAATAAGGTTCTATTCTCAGATCTCACTGGTTTCTTTACGCTGCTAACACCCAACCTTACCTGGCGACCCTGTCAGCTGTAACATAAGCCTCGGTGGATTACCTGCCGCCCTCCTTAACCGGCCACCAAATTAGGCGGCCACGTAATATCATCACGGATCCCCCCGACAAGCTCACGTCCTACCTGGAATGCCTATTTAAGGCTTCCAAGGATATGTAAATTCACTAGATGATCCCCATTTCTGCTTTCATGCATCGCGTATCAGATGCACTTAGTGCCCTTTTCATAGCGGCCAACCCCTCAGGAAGGCTTGCTTGCGTTCCGGCCCTCCAATCGGAATCGCTATCATATACGTGGTGAATGGTCTTCGGACGGATGCCACAAGGCGGTGTTTAGTGGGTAGGCACGGACGGCCGTGTGGGTATGCGTAATGCGAGAGTATTACATTATGAGCATTCCGTAGGGGGCAGTCCTAGCTTGGGCGCTAAAAAAAAAAGCCTATGATACACGGTTTGACGAAATCACGACAAAACCTGTGATTAAATATTTTATTAAGATCACGGAATTTGTGATCGCAATTAGGGCCACAGAAAAGAAAAAATACTACATTACAAAGGAGTACGATCGCGATTCAGATTGACACTATTACAACCACAGGTTTAACATCAATATATTGTAAATAAAGTATAATCACAAATATACGAGTTAAAAATCACTACAATGTGGTGCATAATTATGATTTATGTCGTCGGCAGATTGTATAGAGGATATGAGTCTCCAAATAATTATTAAAGTGGGATGGATCTACGTCAATAGCCGATAGAAGAAATTTTGAATTAAGCTTAAGCCATTTGATTGCTCATAAGTGTGAGGAGACCCTAATTGGCCAGAAATAAGTATAAGGACTGGTTTCCACTAACCAAAAGAGGAGAGAAAACATACTTGAACATTTCTCTCCATATAAATAATGTTACTATCATTCATTATTCATTGGTTAGATACACAAAGTAGAAGGAGAAATGATTAGTACGATTTTAGATTAGGTAAGTCAAACCCAGATATATTCGTATTTGGTTTCCGTATTTGAAACTGCACTAGACCACGTTTGCACTGGATATAAATTCGTTAATCAAAGGCCGAAACACGTTATTGGCTATTGGTCTGGACTTTGACTAAAACTTATTGCATGACCTAAGGTTGCACTAGCCGAACCTAGTGGCGTGGAACATCGATGTTTAATTACAACGTATAAATTTTGGTATTATCCTACATAGCGACAAGTTAGAAACACCATTGTCATTCTTAGATTTCACCCATGGACTCTTTTATTAATAAAACTTATTTACATAATTAATGGACACTTATTTTTAATCTGATTTACTTACATTGAAGTACTCTGCCTTGATAAAGTACTTATTGTAGTGCACTTTAAGTGATTCAGATTATTTACATACTTAGTTGTTATTGAAAAACACTATGGTAATTAATTAATTCAAGCACACAAAATTCGAGACAGCGCATCAAAATAAGGAACCCTAAAAATATCACCGATTTAAAGAGGTCTGTTTGTTTTGCACTCATGATTTCGTCAGACGAACGAACGAACACACTCGCCCGGAATAGTCTCCGTTCAACGAAATTCCCACCAAAAAATTGTCTGGGAATTTCGAATTCCCGTCAAGTGGTTAACACAGAGCCTGCCGTTAAGCGCACCTGAATTTTTGTTTTAGTGCAGATTTTTTTGCCTAATTATTTTTCAACAGGTGACGAATTCCTCGTCTCGAGTACCACTAGTGACGCGACGGTACCACCAATCAGAAAAGCGCTTTAGTTTAGCTGTTGGTTCCACTTAGTATATTTAAGTTTTGATTTAATATCATCAACTAAAGTATGTACTTCATTAAAGAGCTTGAATTTTTTACATATATGAGTAAAATTGTACTATTTATTTTCTAACTTATCGTATTCGCTTTTCATGATAAGAAAAAATATATGAAAGAAACAACAAAAACGCTATAACGTAATTCAAGGACTAGTCCGTAAATATTCCTCTGGTCTTTTATGAAAAATATACCACAAGTCAAATTTACTTTAAACAGATAGGCAATTTTTGAAACATGTTGCGGTACACATTTCAATTAAATTGTTAAATTCCATATTGTGTTATTAATTCCTTTAACAAGTATAATATATTTTAAACCCTTCAACATAAATACTCATTTAGATTACCTTGATCAAAATAAGCACTTTACAAAATTAGTATCCGCTATCTATATTTCAAAGTATAAAATTTCTTTTTTGTCACACATGTGATCAGCGATCACACATCGGCGAAGGGATTGGATATTTCGATCTTTTAATATCACTGACGAATAGAGTCGCGGTATTCGCTTGGGAAATTAGGATGTAAATTTCCATTCGCCGCGAGCCGATATTCAGGGATTCTTTGTTTTCTCTCGAATTTAAGGATACGAAGACCCAAGAGGGATATGTAGCCGACTGTTACATTCGAAATATTGTTTGAAAAGACACGTCACGAGATTCACGAGCTTTATCAGATATTTCAAGGTGTATTTTGAGGTAAAAAGAAAGTAGGTACCTGAAATAAAAGCGCGTAGAATTTTATTCATATTGGAATGTTGGTGTGACAGATTATACAAACCACGATATCTTATGCATCTCATTTTGGAATGTCTAAAATATCTAGCACTCGAATTTATTGTCATTGTATGAATAGATGCTAGCATAAACTAGTTGCTTCGAATCTACTGGAGTTGGAAGTTGGGCCAACTTTTAATAGTGTTCGTGTCTCTGGAGAGTGACAAAACACTGCTGAAGTATGAACTATAACTGGTATCTTAAGAGATATTAAAGTTTTGCTGATGACAATAGCTTGATTGCAGTTATATTATACTATTTTTGTGCCAGTGTTCGATTATTCAATGTACCCGCAATACCAACGACGAAACTCAATGGAGACGAATTGAGAGGACCCGTAACCTAGTTGGTAGACCCTGCCTGCGAACTAGGGGTCCTGGGTTCGATTCCCGACCGGGGTAGATATTTATGTGACAGATAAATATTTGTTTTCGGGTCATGGGTGTTAGCGACTTGTTATTTATGTTGTCCATGCCACCCACGACGCAGGTAATCCTACTGGGGGGGTGTGAGAGTGTTAGCGTTAAAAAAAAAAAGAGAAGATGTATATTGATGACGCACCATCTATCTAACGTGACGAGAATGATATTCATATGAGTATATAATTAAATCTATTTTCATCGCTAATTGAAGCTTCTGGCTTAAAATCAGGTACAGGAATAGCTTGGGATTAGGAGAGCCTAGCAAAAAAAATAATGTATATATTGAAATAAATGTTACCTAGAAGCTGCTTACACGGAGTAATAATGATACATGATATATTTTTACATAGTACATAGTCAGTGTTCTCGCATTATAGGTAAAGAAATCAATACAAATCTTTCACTTGTACTACATATATTGTCCGAGAACGATTTCGTTTTAAGTCGTACATAAATATTTATGTAGTAAATCATACAAGTCAGACCTAGTTTCACAGCTAATCACTACGTCCGTACTTGTAGCCACTTGGCATGTGGATGGACGATACAAACTTGTTCTGTCGGCACTCTCCTAAAGATGGGGTAACTTTTAATGGTGTTGGGGTCTCCCGGGACACAATATCGGAATACATTAGATGTCTTATCTAGTTCTCTTCGAAGTTGAGACTAGTTTGGAATGCAGACTTCCTGGCAGTTAATGTACGGTTTCAAATTTATCCGATTACGTAACTAACGTATTAAAAATACCAAAATTACGTGATTAATTCCAAAATAAACAATAATTGTTTCAACGACCGCATTATTCAATTAATAAAATGACTGTTCCAGTGGTTGAAATTAATCAGACTTATTGAAAATTTGCGAAAAATAATAAATTTGTTTGTTGTATATTACATAATGTGTTGTAGGTATATTACATATGTATAGTACACGATTTTATTATTTAGTCACTGTACAAATATACTGATAACAAAAATATGGCCCCTAAAGTGGTCTCCTGCTCGGATAAGCTTATGTGCACAACGCCGTTAAAAGTGACCAAAATGTAAAACACACACAAGTTCAGGAGAAAATAAATGTTGGAGTAAGACCCCTCCACCTTTAGGTCCGAACTAGCCTCAGGTGGGATCTCTTTTTACGAAAGTATCGCAGTAACATACCATACGACTCATTTAAAAAAAGTAACAGTACTGAATAAGAAACAGCCTTAGACTATTTATTACTAAAGATCTGGGAGCTCATAAAGTTACAGTCGTAAAGTCGTATTCGTAGCCTAAGTCCATCTAACTCGAATTTACGAAGTAATCCGAATAGGCTAATCTCACAAGGGTCGTAATTCTAAACTTAGGCCCTAACATAACTTTTCTGACACGATTCTGGATAGACGCAGCTAGAAACTAAACTGTGGCTACTAAGGTACCGATTTAGTACTGGACGAAACTTTGCTCAGTCTATATAAAAGCTTACTATGGTAATAACCCCAAATTCTGCTTTGTGTTTATACCCAGGCGTTCTCACGATCTGTAACTGTCGTCCTTCTGGTCTCAGGTAACTGATAGTTAAAGATCAAAGTCAGACTTTAAAAATCTTGCGAGTACTATAGAACATTATTATAATATGTAGTTTCTTCGTATATCGTAAAAAAATAGGCATAAAAAATATTTCTTTATAATTTATTTTTAATTATTCTTCAATCTAGTTAGATTTTTAAATTAGTAGATAGAATATGGATAGGTATAGATATAATATAAATTAGTTTGTTGTAGTGACAACCGATTAAGGATGAGATCTATAAATGTTACTTAGACTGCTTAGTCTTGACTTGTAAAATGTATCTAAGTTTATATTCAACAAAAACATTGTATCAAAATCTATTTATCTATAAAAACAATTTCAACCATTACTAACATTCATAAACATGGTCTGTTATTATCATTCCACATACTGTGCCACAGAGTAATAGCTCTTAAACCTTTCGGCTCACGTGAAACACTCGGTGTAAAGTAGACGTGCCTAATCCTTTCTACAAGGACACTCAGACTGCGCTTGAGGTCCAATATTTACGTCACGTTAAGACACAGTTTCACTAGAGGCATGCGACGAGTTGAGTGATTATTTTTCGATAAAATAATATAACTACGACACTTTTAGCTACTAGGTACCGGTTCTTTGGGGTGAATGTGCTTTTGTCTTCATGATCAGATTTTCTGACTAATCCAAATGGTTTTTCTTTATTAAACCATCCTTTCTTACTACAATAGAAAATCGTTTCGATATTTCATTTCCTAGGAATACGTTTAAGTTCTATTTTCTTCTAAGTTATTCCGTTGAACTTACAAAAAACATGAATATTTATAATTTAAAAAAAATACAGTCTGTGCTACTCTGACACTAATCAAAGTTTAATTGACTGTAATCGGAAACTGAATACTTTATTCACTATTCGGTATGTAGATATCATACAAATTAAATTACAACTCTAAACAAACCACATTAATCATCGCCTTTCATAAAAAATCCCAGTGCTAGGACAAGACGCTAAAAGCTCCATAGCGCAGCGTGTAATATTTTATTTTTACATTTGTGTACGTCGAGCCAGTTCTTTCACATTTTAAAGCACCGTGGTGTTTTGTGACAGTTTTTGTTGAAAATTTCGTCGGCACCCAGACTTTTGTGAATGTGAACCTGCTTGTGTTGTAAGAAGTTTTTGGGCGCGCTTCCTTTGTTCGTACTGATGTAGGAACGTACAATGAGGAGTGAAGAATCTAGCTTTCTTGAAACGCTGCATAAGCAAGTCGAATCTAGATTATCTTCTATACTACATTTATTACTTCGCGAGTGTGGAATAGTTGTGAACTAAATAAAATTTGTAAGAAAACTAATTAAAGAAAAAATGTAAATCAACATGGCCTTAAGTGTTTCTGGTGCCCAAGGGCGATGTTTTTGTGGGCTATTTACATAAAAAATATGACGTTATGAAAATTATTGTTACAATCATTACTTATATCTACTCGTAATATAAAAAACTCAGGTTATACGGTTACTTAATATTCTTCTATGCATAATGTCCGTCCACAGATAACATTAGTTCAAGAAAGCTGTTACATATTAAATGTACCCGTATTTGACATTGAATGTTGTCGTAATATATGTATTTAGTCTGTGGTAATAGTATCCACGTAATTAGCGAGACATTAAATCTAATTAACTTCTGTTCCTCACCGACACTAAGTAGTACACTAGAGTAATTAAAGGCACTTAAAAGTTGCCAAAAGTACTTGTCTCGGTTAATGTCCTCCATTTAGTGGCCATATAATTGCATAACATATTCGTATTCGAAATTCATTGTGGGAAATATTTGGTGTTTTTATTTCGCGCCAAAAACTATTGTGGGAATAACTGCGATTAAAATTTTAATAATATTTTCTCTTTATAAGATTCTCTATATGAACTAACTTTATAGTAACTTTTACTATATTTTCAATTTACAATCTGATTCTTAAAAAGATCACGATATGGAAGGATGGCATTAACAGTCAAGTGTCAATCCAAGTCAATTAGTAAAAGAGAAGTGAAGAACATTACTTGCAAATCTTTATTTACTTCGGTATTGATTATTGAAAAGTTTCTCATGTTTTCTATCTCTACTTGATAAACATTTAATTAGATTGAAATAATTCTCATTGGAATTTCTAATGTATTAAACTGTGGTTTCAGGGATGCAACTTTAAGTCTTTTCTGTACTATTATAGGGTTTATAGAACGTAATTTAATTTACGTCAGTGTCTGTTATTCTAATAAAGTATATTGAAAAAAAAGCGCAGATTATCAACCGCTGCAGCGCTGCCAAATACCATTAAAATAAAACTTAAGAAACTATTGAATTTACAGACGCAATATTACTTCGCATTTTTGCAGAAAACAATACGAAGTAGGAAACCAAAACAATACAGTTTTGGATTTGAAATTGAATGTTTGTTCTGGGTCCGGAGGCGGCCGCATGCAATCCAGCGGATTGTGGACAGATTCAATTTTGTCCGCGCCGATAACAGCAGCAATAACCGACTCTG
>DWPA01000462.1:0-24978 GCA_018251375.1 Calpodes ethlius
CATGCATTTGATCATGTGATGATCTTCAGCAGAGTTGTTGTGCATGAGCCCACGATGGTTTCTGTGTTGGTATAATTTTCAACAGATAGCGGTATCAGATATCGTTTTGGTATCAGAGACTAGATTAAAGTTAAAACATCCAAAAATTAACAAAAAAATCGGTTCAGGAACTGTTTTTGACAACTTGTATTCTTTTAATAGGTCCCCAAACACGCCCACTTAGTTTGTAGGACCCCCTACCAAACACTTTGTTTTTTACTTTTTGGTGTAGCAACGCTCGCAGGCTACAGCTAGTATCGTATAAATTAGTTGCTTAAGATACTACTTAAACTCAGGCAATTGCAATAATGTAACTATAGCTCAGGACCGGTCTGTACAGCGCAAATTAGGGCAGGCATATGTACAGTAGTGAACCTTGAAAAGCTAATAGATAGATAGATATAACTGTTATGAGTATAGTCCTTGTCATCCGCAACATGAAATCTTAGTATGGGAATGTGAGACTATATATTTTTTTAAACCATATAGATATTGTCTATAGTATACGAGTATCTTTTTAAGTTAATTATTAATTGATATAATTCTCACAACATACGAAATGTTTTATATTTCTTTCCTCTTCTAGTTTAAGACCTTTTAAACCTGGAATTACTTCGTAAATTCAAATGAACCAGCTATAAAATATTAAACACACCTAATTTTATTTACACACTGTACCATACTAAGAAACTTTAATAAAGGCCGGCTTCTTGTTTCCGTTCAATTATTCACCAACCAGTATTACTTGCTTCTACGTCCTGTATAACTTGCTAACACGAACAATAGTTCAACTACAAGATTGAATTCAATAACTTAACAATAGAGCAAGAATTTATTCTTAAACTAGCTAAACCCTGCGCGTGTTGTTACGCTAACACCAATTGGAATGACAGTGGCGCCATCTGTCGAAGATTGGTTTTACCAACCTAGAAACCTTTGTGGGCTCATACACAACAACTTTGCTAAAGATCATCACGTAATTAAAGGTATCGTTTACGATTCTATAAAGGACATACAGACAAACATTCATTTTTATACGTATAGAAAAAAATAACGTACTTGTACTTATAATTTAAAATAAAAAGTAATATTATTTCTCTTTGTAACAGTAGGTTTCCACATTTTATATACTACTGATACTATTAACTACATTTCTTTAAGTCAAAGCCTCATACCTTTATCGTCACCTTTATCTTGTTATTTGTATATTTGCACTTAAATATACACAAAAAGAAAACGTAGTATGGTTTATGTGTAGCATTATTTATTTATTTAGAAATAGCGTGCGAGATATTTTAGTAAACTTGTTTTCCATGCGAGAGATCGGTTTAATTCCTACCCGGGTCAAATATACGTGATAGACACAAGTTTGTTCTCTAATTGAGAATATCTCGCGTTTACATCAATAACGTGTTATCTTAAAAAACACAATTTTACATTAGAGCATTTTTTAACTTAAAAAACATTTTTTTATTAATTATGTCTTTTTATTAACATTACTGTAGATTACGTACAAATTTAGTTATCTTAAATCATAAGAATGTTTTGATAATACATTAAATTTAGTACAGAAATGGTCAATTAAAAAAAATTTAAAGCATTGAGTTTTCAAACTTATCACGTTGTTGAAGCAAAGGATCAATCTGTGATGTTTTATTTGTGGGGCTACCAATCGCCGTATAGAGTCCTGGTGCAAGGATATTAGTAACAGAACGAACATATATAAGGTTTCGGCATCGAGCTATAAATACGCGCTGCGACCTCACCGTTTCTCATACTAAACCCATACCGGGCTATGTCAAAGTTTATGAAACCTTTATTAAAAGCTCTATTTAACTTGCAATGTTTCTTAGTTACTATAAGTATATTCGTTTGGTTCAAAGCTGAATTAGATCTAATTCCTATTTAAATTTCACACATTATTTTATTTACAACTAGCTGAACCCTGCTCGCGTTGCTACACCAAAAACTAAAATAAGGTAATGTCAGTGACGCCATCTGTCGAAAATTGGTCTTACCAACTCAGAAACCTTCGTGGGCTCATACACAAAAACTTTGCTAAAGATCATCACTTGATCAAATGCATAGTTTACGATTCTATAAAGGACATAGAGACAAACATTATTTTTTACATATAAAAAATGTGACTATTCATTTTTAAGACAAGTATCAGAATACTACATTCAAAATGGACTTTAGACGGGTTAACTCTTTAAAATTGAACAACACAGTTACAAAATAGTTTGCAATATAAAAGAGTCTTATTAGTTATTTAAGATTTAATTTATTTTATAATCTTAATATTAACTTGATAGTCAATTACCTCGGATACCATCATATCACAAAAAAAATATTGGAAACTATTTAATTATACGGCTGGAAATTTTACGCAGTCATTTAAAATGTTTTTGCTGTTAGGATACCCATCCCAATGTTCTCCTGTTTCAGACCGGGGTTCGGAACTGTAAAACGTTTTTCTCTGTTAAAATATGATGCCGTAAAATTCCGTTTCACCACATATTTGCGAATACAGTTACGGGTTTAGCGATCACCTTTGTTTAGTAAATGAATGTTAAGAGGGATCAGTTTGAAAGGTTCCGCATTAGATACTTGAAACTAGTTTTAACCCTGTGTTTTTTTCTATTGACTTTTATTATAGAAATGATAATGAAACTAAAAATGTTTCGCTGGATTCAGTTCTCGTAGAAATAAAGATGACTACTAAGATGAATGAAATGTTATGAAATTACAATCAATTATAGCAATATTAAGTTCACTGATTTTATTCTGTCGATCAGTTGTCCCGCTTAGATTATAGATTTAACTACTGAGAATTTTAGTACCTAAAAATTATCAGTCCGTTTCAGATTTTTTTTAATGACTGCTTCTTTTAATGTTTGGATAAATAAATTTATTGTACTTGTAATTTATTAGAACTTTATGTTGTATTAAAACCTTTACAGATATCTTTAATCGATTGGAAACAATTGTATAATATATATTCACCTCTATGTTTTTTTTCCGTGACAGTATTTAATATTTTAATTACTCTGTTTACTTCAACCATAAAATAATGATTATATTATGTGTCTGGATGTTTTGCATGTGCAATGTCTAGAAGAAATCGCCGCTGCAATAATAAAACCACCTATCTGTTATTGTGAAATGTTAACATTATATGTTTTTGTTAGCACAATAAGGAATATTGTAATGTATTAATACAAGTACATATATCTATATTTCGAACTTATCGAAGTCTTCTGTTAGGTAAATTTCTTCCATTGCTTCATTCTAATCGGTCTCTGAATTCAAATAATGTTTGCTGGCTTTTTTATATTGATATAATTGACACTTAGTTGGACTTTAGTCGTCATCACTACTTCTTAAACATTTCTCTTGAAGGAGGTCAAGCTATGTGAGCAGTCTATTGCCTTCTAAATCAACTGATAATTCTATAAACGACATCAATTCTTGGTCGTCAATAGGTTGCATAATTTCAGATTCGATTATGAAAAAAATATTATTACGAAACACTTCTGTAGCTAATCCATCGTCTTCAATGGATGCTCAGTCATTCGGTTTCCGCGTTCAATACAAAACGGTCCGTCGTTAGTATTTCCTTTTGCAAGATCTCAATCTACTGGTTGTTTTCTTCACTTAGTTAACGGTGTATTGTTTAACTACTAATGCGAAGTATTGTATACACTTAGCTATTGTTGTTCTTGAAAACTTTATACGATCAGGATTTGATCTCATACACTGTGCTGCATCTTACCAAATCTATACTGTCCGTATAAGCGTGCACCTGTAATGGCTGTTAGGGCAAAGAGTAGCTATCAGTTCAAAACAAAATATTTAAATGAACAGAGACCCGGTAGCAGTCTTCTGTTGTCTTTGCTACTGTGTAAACTAAACTGACAGTGACAGTTGCCACAGTACTGCTAACGTCAATTTCGGAATACGTCATTCAAGCTGCTTCTGTCTTGCCGTTACGTTAAACTACTATAACTTCAGACATATACGTAAAAATATTTTATAGGTGTGATTTATCTGAACACGATTTTTTTAGGAACTTTTGCACAGAATACAGAATGAACATCATTTTAGGTAGAAATTAAAGCTTTGACTCGGATCCACATCAGAAATGTGCGAAATTCCAGATATTAAAGTCGTAAAAATGTACTAAAAACTGTTTTTTGTCGCCCTTTGAAAGCTGACAATTTTAACGGCCAAAAATACCGGCGAAGTTCTGCACAAAAATGGCGCAGTGATCCCAACTTCATTGCGGCAACTTTTTTACTTAACTCCTAAAGTTTCAACCAACAAGAGCCATGCAGAGGCGCTCGGCTGTGAAAAGTTAGCAAATTGTTTACGAGAATTGAAGCACAACGCGGGATGCACCGACAGTCTGTTACCGCGGGAACCGAACTGACTCGGAGGAAAACTGCTAGCGGAAAATGGTGAGAAATAAATCGAGTAAATGAGTTGTTCATTTGTTCAATTGTGTATTTAAGCACGATTTTGTTATTCTTCTTTAGAATTGTCTTCTTTTAAATTCTCATTAGATTGAAACATTAAATTATTAGACGTGTTGTTGGGATCTTAAAAAATCTTCTTGCATTTTATGATTAAGCCAACCTCCACTCATCCTGATATTGGCTGTTCTCGTCCGTTTAAAGCAATGACGCATAGTTACTGTACTATCCAAATTTAGCCCTAAGATATCCTATTCCTGCCCGTTAGACATATCAGCATTATGATAAGTTTGATCTACGTAATTGGTTACGTTTATTTGAAAATTAATTGTCAAGGTTACTTCACGAGCAGGTTTCCGTGTCTTTCATGAGTAACACCGATGCATCGAACCCTTTAAAAATGGCTGCTACTACGTACTAAAAACTATTTATATATTTTATTTAAAATTAAAAGTTATACCAAATTTTAACGCTTTTGTATCGGGATCTGAATTTTAAAAGGCATTACTCACAGTACTACTGAAACGTCAGATTATGTAAAACTTTTGAGCGACAATAATAAATGATTCCTGGCTATGGCTGAAACTGTAGCGATTGATAATATGTCATGTACGCTTTTTAAAATAATTACTAAGTAAGTCGAGGAAATAGCGTAGTGGTTCGAACGATAGTCTCCCGAACGTGGGGTTTGAGTTCAAATCCTGCACGTACCTCTAATTTTTAAAGAAATATATGCGTATTACAAGTTACTTAAACATAAAAACATCGTGAGGAAACCTGCATACCTGAGAGTCCTCCATAATGTTCTCGAAAGTATGTGAATTCTATCAATCCTCACTTGGACAACGTGGTAGACTACGAGTATGGCCTGTACCCCTCACATTGTGAGAGGAGACCCGAGCCTAGCAGTGACCATTATGGGTTGTGATAATGATGATGGTGAATTAACAGGTCGCCTGATGTTAAAAAGATGTTAACATAATATTAATACTCCATATACGTATTATTATACGAAGCATCTTTATTGAAGTACGACCACTACGAGTATTTTGGAGTACGCAAAACATTTTAATTAATCCTTAAAGGTCGTAAAGTAATGAGACGTTACACAATGAATTTTATTTTTAACTTAAAAATCACATTCCTTCCCTAAAGGATAATGCGTTTATTTACGGAATAGGATTATTACAAGGTAAACTAATTATACTCGCGAGCTATTCGAGAATACTTCCTGTTTTTCCGGATTGTACATCTTTTTAAAATCCTTTATTTCACTTGAAATGTTTATGTGGGTCAAATCCTGTAAATTGAATTAAAACTACTATCTGTGTTAGGGATTTAAAATATCCACATAATATTGTTGTAATTTCGTTGACGATTTATTTTCATGATAAGTGTGATCTGATGGTAGCACTCAGTGATAGCTCTAGATGAGAAAACTCCTCAATTATGAACAATATGGTCACTATGATGTTTTGCTTTAATCCCTACTAATATTATAAATACGAAAGTAACTATGTCTGTAATTGAACTTGTGAAAGGACATAAGATATTATTTATCGCGAAAAATAGGGTAAAAGAGGTTGAAATAGGAGATGAAAATTTGTATGATAGCGCGCGATATAAGCGAATTCCACGCGGGCGGAAATCTAGTGTTATATTGCTAAAATGTGTTTTAGATTTTTAAGTTCTAAATTTAGTAAGAATTGACTAAGGGGACAAAGGTATTGGTTTAGGAACCAATATAGGGTGATAAGATTTGTATAAGTCAAGTTTACATGGACAAGAAATACAGAAAAAAAATTATAAACATATCAATACCTCTGGGGTCAAATGTCGTAAAGGACAAAATATGACTTTTTAGGAGAAGCAAAAAATATTATTCTTTACTGAGCTTTTTAGGTGATTCTTAGCAAGAAAGTGCTTAAACTTGACTGTATTTTTCGAAGAAATAACACAATATTGGTTTAGAAAAGTATTTACTGAGACTAATGTACTTTACGTGAAGAAAATTACAGTCATATGACCTTTACACACTGACATTTTCAACACATCTTTACTCTTCAGAGCGTAAATCCATACTTCTGTAAAGAAAGGTAAGTAATACATGTCCATTTTACCCCTAAAAAAATTAAGTTAAAAATTCAAATAATATTTATATCCTAATCTTCTCTATTAATTTTGCCAAATTTATAAAACTTCTTAGGTAAATGGTAACGGCATTTTTTTTAAGAATTTAAGGAGTTGAACATAGAGATCGATAGAGAATTAAATTTTGAATAAAATGATGTATAGAACGAATTTTCACCCAAACGTTCTTTACAATATTTGAGTGGTGTCAATATATCTAGTAATAAATATATTGATTAAGAAAAATAAAATACTAAATAGTATCAATGTAAAATAAAGCTTTGATAAATAAATTTCAATTCAATTTTGACAGAGTAGGCGTCGTTAGAGAAATATAACTCTACAATAATAAAGTGATTAATTTTCAAATCCCTGCAACGCCCACGCTCTAACTGAGCTTATATGAACTGTTTCAATGTGTATACTTGTAACAAAAAGCCACTTGAATGTTGCTGAAACCAACCCACTTCAATTAATTTTTCATTGAAAATAGTTTTAGATTTGTCTTATATTTTTGAAACGAGCGCAATCTCACACATACATTTATGATAGAAGTAATATATGGGTTACAAAATGGGGTTTATGAGTTAACAGTTATGAGATGTAGGGGTCTAACCCAGAGTTCAAGCGTTCTGAACTAACCAATGATAATTTTAACTACTTGTCTTAAATATTCATACTTTCAACCCCTTCGTTTTGTTACGTCACATATCACCTCAATGGTATTACGACACATTTTGTTATATAAAAAACTATCTAGCCTGACATTGTTCTGTGTTATTTAAAAATCTCTAATAATTTTGTTTATACCTCAGTTTAAATACATCACGTAATAAACTATTTAGTAACATTGAATAATTTTAACGTTCAAATATCTCTTATAACGATGCTGAACCTTGAATAAATTTAGACCACAACGCCACCTATTCGATCTAAAACTGTCGTATCATTTAAATTATCTTAACGATACATAGGATGAAAATTTCATCGAATTCAGTAGAGTGGCTTTGGAGTGCAACATATACCAATATTATAACCCTGAATGTTCAAACATTTCATTTAAGAAACAAAGGAATGGCGATGAATCCTTAATAGGTAAATAGCGATGAAAATTTATATTAACAGACTCTAATGACAGATCAGCTTATCAACTTTAGATATAGTTGACATACGATACTTAAAAATCATCATCAATCCATAACTGTCCCACTGCTGGGCTCAGATCTTCAGATCGGGGTAAAGGTCTTAGTCCACCACGCTGACCAAGAAAAAGAAATGTCACTATAAAATCTAAGTCAGTATTCTGTACCTTTACTTTAACTTAATGTTAAATAAATCGTTGCTTAAAATGCTTGGATTTGTGAGGAAAATCACTATAATATACATGTATATTAACATCTGCTTTAACAGCGAATTTCTCGTTATTCTCTGAATACCTCGACAAGTTAATTCTTGAATTTTGAACATGGCTCAATTAGTAGTTATGGCCCTCGAGAGATCGCAGACCCTTTTCATCATTATAACCATAACAACCTATATTAATGTTACTTTATTGCTATTTTACAGAAAGCTGTAATGTAAAATTAATTTATTGTAAAGTAATTTAGTTATAAACTATAATAAAACTTTATAAATAAGGTAAACAGTCTAATCTAAATGTGTAAAGAATAGTTTCTGTTTTGCTAAAGAAATTTAAATCTTTTTATAAACTTTTATTTAACTTGCAATGTTGCTGCATTTTAATTCGGTTGTTTCATATATTTATTTGAGTAATTTATTGCATATTAGTAGCAATGATAAAGCGTTTTTATTAAGTATGGCCTGATACTAAAAGCTGAGTTTGTTCCAGATGAGAGAACTGTTACAATTTTACCACAAAATGCTAGCTAGCTTTTTATACTACAATTTTATTGTATACATTTTCATGTCAAATGTAGTGTTACCTTATCATCATCTCAACTCATAACTATCTCATTGATGAACTCGGGTGTCCTCTCACAATGAGAGGGGCAAAGACCATAGTCTACCACGCTGGCCAAGTACGGATTGACAGACTTCACACACTTTCAAGAACATATGATAATAAACTTGAAAATTAGAGGCGCGTGCAGGATTCGAACTCACGCACCTACTTTCGGAAATCCAACGTTCGATCTACTAGGCTGTCACCTTATTTAACCTTATTTAGTTAAATTATGTGTTAACAGACAGACCAGTTCACTACAATAATTTTATCAAATCAGTATTCTCTGTTATAAATGCTTCCATTATTGCAAGTGCATTATTTAAAAAGTCAGAATTTTATTTCCAAAGTTACATTCAGATTTGTTATATATTTAACGTTAAAATAACGAGGATGAACAACACCCAAGGAAAGTAATTTTGTTGTGTAAAGTACCAGGGTATTAGGATGTCACAAGCGATTAGCTTGTAGTTGAGTGATCCGTTTTCGCTTAGAGCTCCACTGACAACCACTTCCCTGATTGAGTTGGGCGTGTATGTGTGAGGTTCAAACCACGTAGTAACCGTACGGGTTATCTATTCATGTAGTTAATACTTTAAAGGAAATACTCGTATTTTTATGACATGAAACATAAAAGTTTCTTTCTCATATAAACAATTATTTTAATTTCTTTTCCAACCATGTGCTTTTCTTAACTTATGATTTCATTAATAATTTTCAAATTATGTCGGCCCCGAAACATAGTTGGTAGTGACTGGGTTCGATATCCGACCGATAAATAGTTGATCTTGGCTCATGGGACGTGTTATTTGTGTTGTACATACTACCCGCGACAAAGGGAATCCTACTGCGGGGTGTAAGTCTGTTAGCGTTTATTTGTTTATTTATTTAATCTGAAAGGACTGAGCTGATTTGGATGCAATTTTATTTGTGTATTGTAGTTAACTTACGGTAATAATAAGTGTTTATTTTTTTATTTAAATCGATTTTCAAATAACATATCAGTCCTTTATCAAATCTAACGGCAAACCAGGATGTCTCAAAAGGCGACAGAAGTCAGTTTCCCTTCTTAGTGCTACATCTTTGTATAAGAATTATATTACCAGTATTATGAAATAACTAATATAATTTCTACTATTATCTTCTGTGAAGTTCGCCGAGTTAGCTACTACGCTATTGCTTGAATGAGAGGTATACAAAATGAGCCTTTATGTTCCAACAAAGGCCTTAACGGCCAGATCTTACCTTACGTCTCTTGAACCGGCAATACATCAATTATGATTTGGTCATCATGTCCATAACTTAATGATAAAGTACCAAGGCCTAATGACGTCACAAGCTTAACTTATAATTTTCTGATCCATGTCCACTTAGAACTCACTGGCATCCATTTCCCTGATTGAGTCAGGCGAGTTCGATCGCGTGAGCAATGTAAGTATGCGTGCGGTTACAACAATGTTGCGAAGTTTCGAAGAATAACCAATTTTTCGAGAACTTTTCGCAACTCGGAAGAACAACGGAAATGACTGTTTAGTACCAGTGATTCGCTTTAAAAAGGTTTATAAACTTTCAAAATTTTACTCTTCGTTGTTTTATGTGTTCTTTTTTAAAACAACTAAAAATTATGTTATATATTCTGCTAATGTTAAGTAGAACAGATATATAAAAAAAGTAATAAGCCCCGCATACACAGGTGTAAATGAGTCAATGACAATGCTCGAATGTGCCTTAATTAACGCGACATAACTGTACGAGCACCTGTCATCGAACCATTAACAAAATCAGATAACAAAACACAAGGTTAATTTATTCCAAATTCAAAATCATCTAAAAGTGTCCATTACGCTCTGAAACATCGCATTATTAACTAGATTTACGG
Organism: Calpodes ethlius; assembly: GCA_018251375.1. Classification (NCBI taxonomy): domain Eukaryota; kingdom Metazoa; phylum Arthropoda; class Insecta; order Lepidoptera; family Hesperiidae; genus Calpodes; species Calpodes ethlius. The sequence continues at coordinate 10,487 of DWPA01000462.1, forward strand.
TTTATGCCAGTCACAAAATTTTAAAGAGACTGTAATTACTCCAGCATCTCGCCAAGTGTCGGAATGAACAATAACTTAGGAAATAACAATAACTGTCTAAAATTCACAGTAAACAAACTGTTGTGCTCATAAAGCAACCGATGTCGAGATAATTAAATTCTAATTCGAGAGCTACAGTTTAATATCTAACGAGTATCAGCGTTGTTACCGCGGCATATTTACTTTGCGCCGTTCCTGTTATCAAATTGCGATCAAATGAGATACGTCGGCATTGAGGCTGTTTTCCCAAACTTCGGAATGTGTGTAATATTATTTATTACTTGGCGAAGTTTACGCGTATCTTGATGAATACGTTCTTCGTTGTTAAGTTACCTGTTTGTTTCGTTTTGGGAATAAGACTTTTCTTTTTTTATCTTATTTCAGAATACATTTATTGTATTCGCCTATCTGGATTCGTATTTAGTACGGAATCATGCTCTGCTTTTTTCTGGTATATGTGGTATTTTCTTCAGGGAAGTAATAAATAATTATCTACATAAAAACATATTTTATTATTTGGATATCTTAAAGCTTGCAGTAAATAGTAGTTAACTACCCAAGGGTCAGTGACACAGCGCCGTCAGCACAGTGAAACACTACCTAATTCAATACACAAAGAAAAACATGCAATAAAATTATAATAATGGATTTCCACAACGTAATGCCTGATACTATTAACAATATTATTTGTGAAAAAATGACAACTATTGCCATCTTTGTGATATTCTATTGAAGAGGTATGAAAAAATATACTGTACTGAGTTCATACATAAGATGCCGCAAGGATTTTCTTTCTTAATTATAAATTGTTTGTTACGAGATTCTAGAACTTTAACGACCACCCGTAGTAAATACTTGTTCTACTAAATACCAGAAATTTATTGCGCTTGCACTTTGCGTCTGTATTGAGCACAGATAGCGTCGTTGCAATGATAAATACACCTTAAAATACCTACTATTTTATAGATTACTCTACATTCGTGCGTGTTTTGTTTTTTCACTACATCTACATCTATCTATATATAAAAGAAAGTGGTGTTAGTTACACTATTTATAACTCAAGAACGGCTAAACTGATGTGGCTGAAAATTGGTGGAGAGGTAGTTTAAAACTAGTAGACATACGATACGTTTTGTTGTAAAAATAAAGGTTCAAAATGGTGCAATAAGGTATGAATGTTTGTATGGAGAATGAGTTTTCTTTAGTAATTTATATGTGAAGTTTTTGATTTCCAAGTATGTTGTCTACACTCAAAAGAAAAACTTTCCTCGCATGATGTAAATGTCATTGTCGTAGTCATATCACGGGCAAAGTCGTTGGCGAAAAGTTAGTTTTATAAGCTTTATAAATCATATTTTATAAGTAATTAATATAAAATCGGAGCTTAAACTGACTTTAAAATATTGATGAGGCTTGTGAATACAAATTTCCTGATAACTATTACAAGGCAGCTAATAAGTTTCATCGGAAACTCTTTAGAAGCATAAAAACTTCCGAGGTCTTGTTTTCTAATAATTATGATATAACGTTTCAAATGCCGTGGATATGATTTTCATTGCGTATCGATTTGACCAATTACATTACAATGGTGACTTATCAGTGGCGAGAGAAAATTCTTGACAGACACTAATGTCAAAGATGTGAACTTTCCATTTCAATTGTTTTTCCGTACACGGCTCAGTGAAGTGGAATCCGCTTCGATTCTCTGCTACTAATGGATTAAATCCGATATAAAAATGTAAAAACTTCCATAATCTCACGGTTGTAAATATATTTATCTCGGCTGGGGGATACATACGAAACATTCAGCTACATTACGTGTAACGACCACCTCCCTCGCTTAATGGTATTTCCACTAAATACCAGCAATTTATAGCAACCCCAGTTTACGTATGGCATTGATTAAAGATTTTTATTATTTATGTGTACGATGAAAACTGGTGGTTTGAGATGTTTATATGACAGCTCGTGTTTCTGACAGATTATATAGAGATATATTAAAAATGTTTTTTCAATGGATATTACAAAAAGTTACTACATAGATATAATAAAAAAAGCTAAGATATATTTTGCGTACTTTGGCAGTACAAAAAATAGTTTTGACAAACGTAAAGTCAACATTGATTGTATTTTTAAAATTGTCATTATCTTCTTATTTTGAAAGTTAGACAATGTACCCTCCCAGTGAACAACGGAGATACTAGTGCATAAATCCGAATTTAGAGTTGGTGGTAGGTTTAATAAACCCTTTTCAAAGTTTAAACTTTCCGTTTGATTAGAATTTACAACTGTCTTACACGTCCTTATTTGACATTTTCATAAAGTCTGAAGTAATTGAACAACAATAAAAATCCATCACGTGACCTATTTGCATATTTACCGATAAAATTCGTAGAGAAATACAACAAAATACCAAAATACTCGGCTTTTAACATAACTTTTACACAGTTTTAAAACGGTCTGTTCTTAAAACAAGTATTTAAAATCCGCTTGTTCGTATCTGATACAACCGCATTTAATGCCAGAAATTTACGATAACCGCACTTGTATGCACTACGGAAGGCGCAGGTGGCATTTACTACTGTACAACGAGTAGTTCGTTTTTATTTTTCAACCATTCTCATAAATAATATTTCGTCTAAGCTATTTTTAAACAGAGCTGCAAAGTATCGTTGCCAACATAGTAATATATAGCCAATGTCAGTACTGTACAAATAAATTCTGACCGCCTGGGGACTACGTGACATGTACGAATCTATGCTAGTTACAAAGAGTTATTGTACTAAAATTATTTTAACATATTACTACATAGCATAAAACAAAATCTGCCTGTCGGATGGCATTAAAACGATGATATTTGGCATTGACGGCCACGCAGCCTAGTTAGTAGCGACCCTGTCTGCGAAGCGACGGATCCTAGGTTCGATTCCCGGCCGGGGGTTAGTGACGTGTTATTTGTATTATCCATGCCAACCGCGACACAGGGAATCCTACTGCGGGGGTATGAGTGTGTTTATTATCATTCTTTATTATTATTTTATGAGGCTTTGAATAGTAGTTAGAAACTTACGAAGAAGGCTTAAGTGTATAATGTCAACAGCCTATACTAATGAATGTACAAACCAGCAAGAAAATGCCTATCCATTAAATAAAGTAACAGTCAACACATTTACATTTTTTATGTGATCTTTCATATACCCTAACTAATTGGTTAAACAAAATACAACATAAAGAATATTCCGTCACTATATAAAAGGTAGTATTTTTACAACGTCATAAAAATATGAAAGTATTATAAAATAAACAGCTTATTAAAATATAACCAACGCAAAAGTGTAGCGAAAATTCAACTACAACTCACTGGTAGCAAAAAAAATTTATGAAACTTTTCATATCATAAATATTTCATATCGCGTATGAATCCCAAAACTTTTGGTGGGCATCAAAAAAAGGATCTTATTATTTTTATGCCCGAACTAAGCAAATAAGTCTCAAGGAAAGTAATCCAGAGTTGTAAAACAATAACCGGGGCGGCAAATAAGATAAGCAAAACAAGTATTCAACAGTGACTTGCTTCTTTGAAAACATCAAGCGAGTAATGGTATGGTCATAAAAGAAAATTATCGTACCGTGATTTAAGACTTTTATAATCTATACATACCATCAAATTTAAACTCATTGATATCTGTGAAAGTAAAAAATAAATAGTATTTAAGCAGACCAGGCTAAGTTAAGGTGTCCTTAGAGGCGATAGAAGCCGGTACCTTTGTCAGATAGTAGGGCTTCGTGTAAGGATTTTAATTAACGGTATTTTTATCTCATCATTATATTATTATGAGTTGCTTAAGTCAGTAGCCGAACAACTTGTCGTATTCTTTCTTCGTCGGCAATGCATGGGCGATGCTCATTAGTACTGTTAGTCATGTCCATGGTGACTGCTCACCATCACGGGTCCCGATTGGTCTGGATTTACATAATAAGTTATTAATGCAAAATTTAGTATCTATGGTATTTACCATTTAGGAGTTCCACACTTCTGGTATCATTCCTAAAAGAAGTATTCATCGGAATTTAAACAGTTCTTCATACGGTAAGAGGAAGTACGAGTAATTATAATTGATATTGCATGATTTGATTCAAATAATCATACTAACAAACATTGCAGGTTAAATAAAAACTTTAATTAAAGTTTGTTTGTTTATTGGTTTGAATTTGCCTTTTTCCCATCAGTCTTAGAAAACGCTTAAACGATTTGCAAGTGTTTTTCACTGTTATATTTAAGGAAGCTTGAGATCGCAGTCTATGACTATGACAGTATGACTTTTGTATAAATAAAACTTTACATTTATTCAAGTATAAGTTTTTAGGAATGGTTTTTTCAAAGTAAACTGAGGGCGACTAGTATTATTGCAAGCATTCTCATAAAAACTTTTTTCTCATTTAAGATTTTCGTAGATCCGCCATTCAACTATTGGTCACGCACCGGCCTATTGTCCCCCACACAAGTCATTGCTATTAGAGATAGCAGTTTTATACACTTTCTCGCCCTTTTATTTACGAAAAAAAACAATGGGGAGTACTTCATTGTGTAAGTTTCTTTTTTCTCTATACAATATTAGTTTCGTGGAAAAAATACAGACACCAAAAAAGAAAAAGTGTACGCATTACACTGGTTTTCTTTACACAGGCCGAAAAAAGAAAAAACAGTAATACACAAGTTTTACTTAAAAGGTTTATTTGTTAATAACGTTGGCCTAAATTAGGTTTTGCTTTTTAATTACACCCAAATTATTTTTCACGTCCCTTTTCCGTTGTTGGAAGATATTTCATTATGAAATAACGTTACGGTCGAAGGAATATAATTTGGGCCGACTGGTACTTATCGGCTTAACGTACAAGTTTGTGAAGTAAAACATTTTTATGTACACCTTATTCGCCGTGAAGTTTTGGTGTGTAATTTTAAAAGCAAATAGCGTGAATTACATAACTATGTAACTATTTTACAATACGATGATTGTCGATTCTTTTCTATCATTGTTTGCCAGGCAACGATTTGTTGTTAAACACTTTCTTTTATTTAGCTGAAATATACATCGTAATGAATCTTCTAACAGAAATGATATATTTTTCTCAGTATAAATTAGTCTAGGGCACTCTTCATTCGTCCAACTATTTATCCACACGAAAAATCATGCCATGATCACACACCGTTGAGCTGTGAAAGAAGAACAAATAAACACACTTTGGCATTTATAATGGTTGTACAGTTTAGAAGCCAGTTTTTAGAAACATGAAAAATCTATATTTAACTTACTCTTCGTTACTGCAAATACGTTGTAATCACGGATAATCCTCGAGGTCGTTGGTACCAAGCAGGCAGAAACCTCTACAGGCAGGTATCTTCGAAATAATGCTGGGATATCCAGAGCGTGATTCAGTGGCTAATTGGGTTTACGGATAGATCAAGGATCACGTTTAAATCTGGTTCAATCAAGAACTGAAATTGAAAAGGAAATATTACATCCTAGACATTTCAAAACACAGACACATGACGCAATTAACTTAGAAATATATATGGTACGTATTGGTACTATGTATTAAGTATGTCAAATAACAAATTTCTGGTTGGGGGCTTCAAATCCACCAGCATTTTCTTGTTTATTCTTTCTTGGCCATAAATTCATCGTTGATCCGTTTAGTGTTGTTGGTGTCATGACTAGTAGCCCTTCTACTTGGTTTTTACTGTTTCCATTAAAATATAACACTTAATTTAGTACAATTGAGTTACGACTGTTGTACTGAGTCTCATAATGAATCCAGATATTATTTTGATATAGAATAAATAGGATTTTTTTATTGTTATTCTTATGAATGTAATCAATGTCATATTTCTGAGTATTTTTCATAATATAACCAAATAAATAATTCTCCAGCAAAGCAAATTAAAAGCATTTTATTTTAACACAAACTATGAAGGAATAATTTATCACTATTGACGAATGAATTGATAACCGTATAATAATAAATTGATTAACAGTTAATGATGTATTAATGTCATTACGGCAACCAATGATGACGTTATATGAATTAATTGAGCTTGATTATCTGTTTGTTAAAAACAAGTTTACACAAAATGTACTCAGGTGTTTTTAGCATGGAGTAAACATGTTCTATTAATAACGTCCGTTTCTTTTTACTTTAGTTATTCCTTTATCTTGTGGTGACCCTCACATAAAATGGTGACCCCGCTGTAACCCTAAGTTACAATATACATACAAAAGCACTATTTCAGAGCTGATATACAAGTGTCACACGTTGCTATTAGTAGAAGCATTTGCAGCCAACGCCATCTGCAGCTGCTACTAACCTTAGCAACAAAGGTTTTCGGGAGCCATTGTTTCTGTAGGGTTATCAATTTGAACTAGAAATTGGATGTGGGAGAGAGCGGTATACTTTGATACATATTATAATGATTTTGTACCTCAATGAGGCCTAGTAATATTTTCCTGGCTAGGAATATTATTATGATAGATAATGCTGTTTTCCTTGTATGTCTGTGAGGTTCCTTTTGTACGATGTCTATGTCACGCACAGCGTGGAATTCTAAACTAAAGGCAGCACTAATGCGAGGAATAAATTCTTTAGTAATTTCTTACATAGCATTTTGATGTCCTAGTAAAAAAATACATTATAACATTTTTTATCACTAGTTAATCACGAACAGGTACATAACTTTCTCAAATTACCCTTGTTTAAAGGCCTCCAACCCGTATTTAACCATAGAGGTCCATAAACTTAATTCCTCTCATCAAGAGATTAAACCTCTGCTCTAGGATAATAATTAGTCATTAATGTTATATTTTACAACTTCTACGCCAAACTCCTATTCAACTCGTATACTACACTACTAATTCCGGCGTATCTTAGCGTATATTACGTATGCAATTAAGCACAGGTAGACCTCCGGGACAATTAACGGTGTCTACCCGCAATAAATTTAATCAGAGAGGCATGGGATGTGATAAAACATTCCCGGGTATACGAAACGTGGATACTGAGGAAGGTAAGGTAAGAATTTGTTATATAAAATATTATGTTTGAAGTACTCGTAAACGTTATTTATGCGTTCGTTCTTTTATTTTAGGTAATAAACGATTTATGGTTTTTTTGTTACGGTGTTGAGATTTGATGTTAAATTAATTGAGATGATATACTTAATAAAAATGTGAAAAAAACAAATATTGTTCTTATGAAATCGATGCTGTAAGCAATTTTAATACGAATTTAGAAAATGTTTTAATTGAATATAATATTTTAATACAGTAACGGCTCGTTTTTGTACACATTAGACATAGAGGATCCGGTAATAAAAACGATTCGGTAAAAACGTATAAATCTTCACATTTTAGAGTCATCATGTTTTAATTCGTATGTTCGTGAATCATTTGTTATTTTCTAAAACTGTGGCTACGGGAATACAATCATTAGAATTTACGTGCAATCATAAATATATAAATGACCCGTTTTAAATCACGATTCTGAAAAAATAACGATTCGTCCAAGTAGGAATAAGCCTTAAGAGTTGGTCTCCAGGTCGTAGTATAAAATAAATTCGGAATCGCAGCGCCGCCTGCACCTTTATCTCGAATTGAATCTGAGAAAATCCCGACTTATGGAATATATTTATCTTAAAAATAAGAAGACGGTTAGGTAGTCATGTTTTGAGATTTATCTTCAACTTTATTTAGTTTGGTTTGTGGAGAACTCCTATTAAGCAATTAAAAGTTACGTTGATACAAATATTTTAGAATCGTGGAAGGGTTATTGGAGCGGTGAAAAATGTTTATTATTATATTATTAATTTATCCATACATATACATCTATAAAAACATAAAATGACTTCTTTATGACGTCTTGTTTTCGTATTAAATTAAAGTCGATTTTACTTGACTAGAATAACTTCGATTTCAATGCGTTCGTTCGTTTCTGACTTCAACTATGATTATTACCCCGACTTGAGTTCGACTAATATTCACTGTATAATACATTCTATCTCATTCTGTTGCGAAATCCAATAAATATGTTTGTCTCTTTTTAGTGTCATGTTACGTTTCATCAAGTTTCGATAACGTTGTTAAAGATTTTTTACTTAAAAAAAAAAAGTATTTTAGATATGTACACAGCTAACATATGAATAGACCGATCACTTAACCGACTGGCCATCGTCGCCCAAAGGTCAGTTACCTAAAATCAGAGGTATGTCATGACATACCTCTGGAGGTCAAGGAACTGATTCTTCGATATAAATAACTTTCCAAGACTAACAAGATAAGCTAAACAAACATAATTATTACGAAAACAGATGGAGGGTGGCAGCTCGCCAAACTGGTAAAGACCAACCATACATTAGCTGATAAATACGCTGACGATTCAACTGATAAGTGAAATACTAAGAGATGAACACGGAAAGAAAGATTTCAGTCTTAAGTCCCTAACCGAAAAGTAATGAGTTATTTGGTGATTGATTCAAGTAAATACAAACACAAGTCCATTACAATCAGATTATATTAGACTGTAAATTAAACAAACCCAATCAATTCATATTTAAAGTTTCTTGTAATACTGTTACTGATTATGGTTAAAGATTTAAACTACAGTATAACAGAGTTAAGTTAAAGTTCCTCTACCGTGCGGTTCCGGTTTAAATTGGTGGAGAGGCTAGTGGCCTAAGTGTTGAAGTTCTTAAGACTGCGGAAAAGTTCTGTGATTAAAAGTAAGTATGTAATGGATGAGAAACTTCATATCTGGATTCGGATTTACGAATTATGTTCGTGCTTTCGGATACAGTTACAGATTCGATTGCTTCAGATGATCCGATTGTTTGTAATACTATTAGACTGTATGTATTGTAAAAGGGAATTGCATATAATTACAAGCTAACAATTGAATTGATTCTAGTTTAGATACTAAATGACATCGTAATATTTAAAACTTTGATTATTAAATATAAGTAACTACAGAGCTCCATAACCCAATTGAAAGCTTAAATGCCAGTAACTGAAGATATAATATTATAAGGATAATATTTATACTTGCATGTATAATATACCCAAATCATAGATCCGTACCGATTATTGGAAATGAACGACCCGATACAAGCGATTGGGCTTCAAATGCTTTCACTAAAAATACTGGTTCATATTTTGTACATGTATTTTTAGTGTGAATGTAATTTTTAGACGAAGTTTGAATTGGTCTATGTTACCAAACCGAAAAACATCACTAACGAAACATAAACAAAGCTGTGAATTAAATTAAATTTTGTTTGTTTTCATTTTCAGGTACGTTGGCTGATCGATGGATTGCGTAATATAATGTGATAACGAAATATATTAAAGTCCACTTGTGCCGCTAAGGCCTGAAGCGCGGTTAAGTCTACAATTGGTAAGGATTTTCCGACATAAAACACAAATTTTAATAGAAAGTGTAGGTGACATTTCTTTGTATATAGAACATTGTTACATTACACCGTGTCGTTCAAATAAATAAATACACTTCACACCCCTATGAGTGAAATTATTTTCACACTAGGTTTTGGGTGCTGTGGATAACTCGCAAGGACAAGAACTATTCAGAACAAGAACAGAAATTTAATTTCTACCTTACTGGGAATCGAACCTAGGACTTTAAACGGCAATCCAGTACAATAACAATTGCGCTACAAAGGTCGTCAATAATATTTCCTAGTATTCAGGTGTAACCGATTTTTAAGCATCACATAATATTATTCATTTTACTTAAATGTAACTACTAACTGAATTGATACTTGCCTTTATTTAAACCCATTAATAGCACAATACATGCGTTACAGCATTTCGGCTTGAGAGCCAATTCTTTCGTTCTTCTTCTTTCTTTTTCTTGGACAGTGCTACTGTCTTAGGTAATTCTAGCAGAAGAAAAGTTTTGACTTAAGGTTTAATGAACGAGTAACAAGAATTGGTAAAGACAATAAAGACTGAAACAACATCGCAACAAGGATACTCAACCTTTGCTAGGTAAAGATTATTTAGGGTAAATGTGGGTAGTTACTTCGTAGAACATATTTCGGCCGGAGAAAGGTACCTGCTCTACAATTAGTAAAGGCAATATGTACGGGGATTATTATTTCTGAGTCACGTCCCTTTTAACCTGTTGCAGAAACCGTTACTAGTAATAATGTCTGCGATCTCAGTTTAAATTAACTTCTTCAAAAAAAAAACCTTATTGGTCGATAAACTAGTTTTAGAAAAAATATTTTTGAGGGTACTTACGCAAAAGTAATATAATAGTGTTTTTTTTATTATTTGTCTGTATGCTTGTATATACTTGCTATTTATATCAGAAACGGCACAACCGATTTAGATGCAGTTATATGATGTACTGTAGTATATGTATAAAATATAGAGTATAATTTTCGTTGGTTGATAAATGATTTTAATAATTTCATCCTAATATTTTTTATTGTAATTTCTTATTAAATTGGGTATAGATAACCCAAAATAATATGAGAAGTTATTTAATACGTAAGTGAGTTATCAATTTCGATAACCTCAAACAATCTCCCATGTATTTGCAGACCAAATTTCACAATATTGTAAGGTATATTTAGTCGAATCAAGCCGAAACAAAGCAATCTCGCTCTGTGGTGAATCTAACACTGAATTCTCTATATAAATTATACTCTGTGGACAATAGTATTATCAGTAAATAAGAAGTAAAACTAATTCTAATATTTTTTACTTTAATTGAATAATTTATTATGTTATCTTACAACAACTTACTTACAACGTGGAAATGCTTTAAATAAATAAATTACTGATAATGGATACATAATCAATATATTAAAAGAATATAAAGGATGTTCCAAATCCATGACATATATTTTTTATTAGTACGTTCTCAATCTCTTTAACGAATCGTTATTTTTCCGGATTTTAATTTAAAAAGATCCGTTTTTTCCAGTTGCTACATATAAAATAATGATACTTCATTACAAACTGTAAGAATATATAAATCACAATATTAAAAAATAAATCAACATCTTTCGTCTTTAACGAATCGTTATTATTACCGGAACATCAGACACGAATGTGTGAAAAAACGATTCGGTAGTTACGTTTTGCAACAGTTTAACGCAATAATAATATTAAAATAATAAAACGCATTTCGCTGTTACTGTTTACATTGATTCAATAAATAAAGTTTTACAGTAAGAGACGTATGTATTAAACTTAGATACGTGACTTGTCTATCGTTAAACAAGCTAACTTAAATTAGGCAATACATTTATTGTTTCACAAAGAATTTGTTCACTGTAACGTCGATCATTCGGTAAAATCATATTAAACGTCTATCCCAGCTGTTACCTTGACGTGCTCAGTAATTTTGTTTCCTAACAAATTATACAAGTAATATTCTCCCGGCAAAGTAAAAGTAAAAATGTTATTACAGGCTTCTTACTTCAAAAGGGATAAACGAAATACCTATCTGTGAGATCGAATGTATCTCTCACGTTTTTAAGTTAAACAAATATTTATTTTATTACTAAAGTATTAGTGATATTAATATGACAGAAATGAAAACAGCTTATTTTGTTTTATAAAGATCAATTTATTGCATTTTATTGTTAATTACGTGTCAAAAGTAATAATAAAGGAAATATTATGTGTATAATATTAATGATCTTTTGAACTATAATAAAGCTCAAAGGACATTTGTTCTGTATATTCAAGTTCTTTTTTCGATTTTTTTTTTTTTACTTCTATTGACTATCTATAAGTCTTTACTTGAACTTATCGCATAAAGTTTATAAATAGTTTTGGTGTAAATTGGTAAATTTATTATTTATACTCGGTTTCAAATTTTAGGAAACTTTTTGTCTCCCGCAATATAAAGGCTCCCTCGGGAAACAGGTTGAAAGTTTGTATTGAAATTTTTGTAAAACATCAAGCTGTTACCGTCGAAATAACTTTATTTTCTCGAAATAATTAAATACCTGAAAAATTTGGTAAAATTTTCAAATTTTTTCATATTTTTTAAAGGAGAGAAAAAGAGTCAAAGATATTTAAATATATTAAATTTTTCAAAAATCACTCCCCAATTAACTATAGATCTGAGAATATAAATTTCTGAATATAAGTAATTGAATATGAATTTCATGTTTTTTTTTTAAATTTAGTCCACTAAAGTACAACATAAGTTACAAATTACTTTGAAGCCCCTAGATTTTATCGGGGACTAACAAATCATATATTTTGCAGGCAAGTTTCATTCGGTAACAATTTTTTTCGACGTTTATTTACTTTATAGATCTTTGGATCCTGATTTTTTAGTTTTTGTGTATGTGCATTGTTCCCGTTATTCGGAAAAATGATATTCTTTATTTAAATCCATCGAAACATTTATTCAAGTTTTTAGATCTTAGCTCTTGAAAGTAGGGCAAAAGCGGTTAGTAGCAGAAATATAGTCCAATGTTTTTATGTAATTGATTGGGTGTCTTGTACGTGATATGTAGGAACTGTTGGACGAATCTCGATTGAATTCCTTCGAGACAGTTGACAAGAGACAAATGATCATGCTGGGAACCTTATTCTTGGAGCGAAATCCACTTTTTTCTAATATTGTAGTCGTAGAAGAAATCAATGCCCGTCAGTAAATTATTATTTTCTGTTTGTCAAGCTCTAGATACGAATAAAATATGAAAGAAGAAATAATTATTCTTTGTCGTATCATATTTTTTCTTTTAGGTACATATTTCTTCTAATGGTTAGAGTCGTTTGCTCTTACGATGTACCAAAAAATTACTTGGCGTCAATTCATTAATACCCATTACATAAGACGGGTCCCCTCTCAGTACTGACCAGATCAAGAGCATAGGTACTCCGCCACGCTTTTAACATAGTGTATGACGAAAACGAAAAGCAAATTTGTTGTAAGTAGCCCAAAATATCCAAAATGAGTTATATATATTGTGGAATTAGAAAAAAATAATCCGTCGATTCATCGATCAGTCGATCTTATATTTGTACGATGTAAAAAGAAATATTTCTGTCGTACGTAATTAAATTTTCTATAACATAATTGTTGTATCTAGGTGAAGAACAAGAGATTTGGAGGCATTAGGGCTTCTATTTATAACTGTAGCAGACTATTAATAAAAATTATCTTGTAAACATGAAGTCAATAGCGTGGATAGGATGGTTCTAGTGAACAATTGATATTTGTATACTCACAGCAAGATTTAGACATATTTTCAATGGACTTTTTATTGTAATTCACATTACGAATTCACGCATAACGTATTGAAGTAATGGATTATAAACGTAGATAGTAACACATATGATATATAACAAGGTGGTCAAACACCGAATGCGCATAGATTTTTCACATCAATAACTTTGCTTTAAAACAATAAAAGTATTCTTAAAAGGTTTATCTGTTCATTCGACAATATTAACACTACCCATGGGATTCGAAGCTTAAATTTACCAGTGGCCCTTTCAACCTTAATAAGATGGATATAAAACACATAATGCTTCCCAATTACCTTAGCTAGATTCTCGAAAATATGGCCCGGGTTGGCAAGACCACCAAGTTAAATAAATAAACTACGTTTTGAACTTGTCTCTAAATAATGTCGTGTCTTCAACTTTTCTTGTACCATTATACTTGTAGCAGCTTTACACATATATTTAAATAGTTGCTCATATGTAGTTACTATAGTACAAACTTCTAAACACATGTACCGATTCAAATTCGGTCAATCTAATCTTCATAGTTAGCCCGAATTCCATTACGGGCTTAGTAATGACTTCGGGCAACCGAACGGGTGAACTGATTTAGGAATATACGGCTTAATTACTAAGTATGATACCGCCTTAATCAAATTGTAAATTAAACTTGAAGATTTATTTAATTCTCAACAAGGTCGTATTTTAAGTGTAATAGAACTTTTAAAGTTCCATCGCGCGAAGACACTCTTAATACTAGAAACTCATAATTTGACTTGGGTTTATATTAACGATACTGATAATTTGGTTGAAGTCTTAAAAAAATATTTTTAGATAAAGTAGGGGATAAGTTATTTTATTCTCGTATATTTGCCAATTAAATGTTCAGTGATCATGTGAAAGATTTCAAGGATAGAATATACGATGATTTTTAAAGAAAAACTATGATGAATACTTCGTAATACTCGTAGTTCTACACAAACTTGATCTGATTTTTATACATTTTTTTAATGTGCGGAAAGTTTCATATAGAATCTGTAAATAATAACAAAACAGTATCTGTCTCTTTGATACGAGTAAATCAAAAAATGATAAAAAAATCATGTAATTAAGTCAATTAACTCATTAAAAAGACACAATTGCATGAAATAAACATGAAGTCTACAAAACGCCTGATAAAAACTA